>NDFZ01005310.1:86054-101566 GCA_002192655.3 Mamestra configurata
TCCGCAATCCCCGGCTGGTGCCGGCCCGCCTCTGCGGGCCACCTCGCGTCGGCGAGGGGAGTGAGGTGTTTAACTCCCCTCGCTACGTCAAAGAGGGGCGCACGGGAACACCACGCGCCGCCACCTCGGGTCCGGATGAATGGGGGGCGACGGACATCCCCAAGTCCGCCGCCCCTGGACCCAGTTAGGGGGGCCGGAAGAGGGCAGCGTATGCCCTCCTCCGACGCCCGATGCGCCTGCTGCGGGCAGGGAGAGCGGTTGTGATCTCCCTCTCCCTTTCCGCAGCCTCCTTCTGCGCGATAACTGTCTCGCAGAAGGAGACCACCGCGTCCCAGGACTCCTCACCGCCGACCATAGCATGGACTACGGCCGGCAGCGAGAGGTCACCGCCTACAACAGAGATGAGGGCACGGCGCGGCTCCTCCCAAGCTGCACACTCTGCAAGCGTATGCCGTGCCGTGTCCTCCCGACAGTCGACGCAGTGGTGGCATCGAGTGTCCGGCACATCACTCCCCCCTAAGCGAAGCGAACAACGGGCTTGACAGTTCTTCCAGACCTCGTGATGTATGGCTGGCTTGCTTGATCAGGGGTGCGATGATCCACGTCTTCAGGCTCCTTGAATATGTAGGCTGGCTTGAGCCTATCCATCGACACTACCGACGTGCGTAGCGGCAACTTTATTTTGTAACACTTGTCGTAGCGCTTGATAACTTCGTAGGGACCTTCGTATGGCGGTGTTAACGGGGAACGAACAGTGTCGTTGCGCACGAAAACATGTGTGCACGTAGCGAGATCGTGATGTATGAATGGCTCTGTTCGACTGTTGCTTGATCGAGGCGCACTTTTCAAGGATGCCATGGTTTCTGTGAGGCGGCGTATGTAGTCGTTTTCATCAATGTTTGATTTTGTTGGCACGATGAAATCCGATGGTGCTGTGTGATGGACAGGGCTCAAGAGAGAGGAACCTCCTAACAATACGAGCCGTGTCCAGAAGTACCGCTTTCTGAATCAAGCCCTTGATCCAGCTGCCTAACGAGAGCCTCCTGAGGTGCTGGTCGAGGCTCGTGGCTATTGAGCCATTGGCTGACACAACTATCGGTACAATGATTGCTGAGTCCACATCCCACATGTCGACAACCTCGAGAGCCAAGTCAATATATTTGATTTGTTTATCTTTCTCGACTTTCACGAGGTTCTCGTCATGCGGAACGGTTATGTCTACAATCATTGCACGCCTCTCGATTCGGTCCACCACCACTATATCAGGCTTATTGGCAACAATAGTCCTGTCAGTGATGATGGACCGATCCCAGTACAATGTGATATTGCCATTATCGAGAACTGGGTCGGGCGCATACCTGTAGTACAGCACCTCCGATTCCACAAGAGAGTATTTCAGAGCAAGTTGCTGATGGATAATGGCTACAAGGTTGTGCCTATGCAAGTATTCTCCGTTAGCTAGACGAGAACATCCAGAGACAATGTGGCGAATCGACTCTCCCGGACGGTGACATGCCCGACATTATTATTATAATAATATAATATCTTGGGACAACTCACACACGGTTATCCGATCCCAAATTAGGCAGATCCTGTACTATGGCAACCAGACAACTGATATACATACTTATACATTTCTGAATACATACAAATTATAGACAAATTACACGCAGACACATAACAAATGATCATGCTCATCACACAAAGATTTGTCCTGGGTGGGAATCGAACCCACGAGTTTAGTAGTCAGGGTCACTAACCAAAAACAGGCCAGACGAATGCAATGTTCGTATGTATGTCTGAATGCTTGTTGCTTTAGGTCAAATCTTGTAAGCTGAATAAGAAAAAGTTCTTCTTATCCTAAAGAGTTGAAATTTTAAATGTTGATTCATTTTCAATGACAATGCATTTAAATGACAATTGTGACCTGATTTTCCATCTAGGATTGGCTCCAGACGAACCAACTCCTCAACGGTCAACGGTACTGACACAACATTTTAAATACGCATTAAAATTGTATAGCACGTTTTTCACCATGATGTGACTGCGTTTAGGGTTTGCTCCAAATGCGAGATTTCTTCAGCGTTCATCAGCACCAATTTTTACATCAGCATTCTATTAATATAGTCCCTTCTATAGTCCACCATAACTTGGCTACTGCGCCTAGGTTCATTGGACTGACAAAGAGTTACAGGGCGGCTGTCTAGAAACATATCTCAGATTACTGCCGCCCTGGGTAAAAACGAAATTGGCCTATGGGCCAATAAGCTACTTTTGTGATAGAATAAGGGTAAAAAGTATAACATAAAATTTAAGTCCTAAAAATATTTTTTAGACAAGCTTTTAATCAACCATAAGTACAAAATAAAACTTAGATACGTTAAAATACATCTGTAAATTTTTCTTAAAAGCTTTAGGCGTGACCTTAAAAATATCTTAAGGCCAAGACTTAAACACTTGTCTTAAAAAGATTTTTTACTTAAATTTTATAATTGGGGTAAATGTTTACTTAAAACCATAATTATGTTAACTCCAGCGGTAGGCACGAAGCACATGATGCCCTCAGTGATGAATGAAATACTAACTGATGTGAGCGATAGTGATGACTCGTCTGAAGTCATGACGAAAGTCCGCAAAGGTAAGCATAACATTCTTATAGCAAACCTTGAGACTTACTAAGTTTTTACTCTTAAAACCTACATTACGCCAAAAGATGGAGGGATCATTTTCCCTGTGTCTATACTCCGTCTATACCCGTCACGTTTCCATTAATCACAAACTCTAATTTAAGCGGCAGATAGAGGGTACATACCGTCCCCTGTAATGGATGATATCCTAGCACACGTCTGTCCTGATGATGATAAGTCAGATGTCGTAAAGAAAGTTCGTAAAGGTTAGTTATTTAAAGTTAGTTTAATAATTACGCTTCTTATGCCAGCAACAAGACTCTTGGCAGCAATAAAACAACAATATTTTGGAATTTACTACTCATATTATTTTCTACATTAACAAATGCTAAACTATAGTAAGTAATAATCAAACATTAATAGAAAACAAAAATATTTCAGCCCTAGAAAAGAGCCAAATACCAAAAGAAGTTATAGATATCATAGCTGAAAATCTTCGCCCTGAAGATGAAGAATCTGTCATGGCGCATGTTCGAAAAAGTAAGTAGCTACTAGCTACCTAAATAATAAAAGGAAGAAGGCTAGAAAAAAAGGAACAAATAAAGGAAAAAAGGAATAAAGAAAGAAAAGATAAAAAGAAGGAGCAAAGGAAGGAAGAATGTGTCCTTTAATATCTTCTAATTGCTTCTGCAATTCCATTTCAGCGGTGATAAATGGGAAAATGACGCCAAATTTCATGAAAATGTTACAAAGATTACAAAAAAGAAACGTAAAAAGTGTTGATATCAGTAAATCTCAAGTGTTGAAAAAGATTCGTAAAGGTAAGAGAATAATAATAGAATTAGAACAGGAGAGTACTATGACGTCAAAATTCGCTCGCGAAAATAGGACGGCTCCATCGGTGATCAGTATTTCTGTCTCTCTTTTGTAATATAATCATATCGAATATGCCATAGTACGGCCCTAGACGCGTCCTTAATATTTTTTGTGCATTATTGGATTTAAATAATAATTTTAGCGGTGGCCAGGGGAAAGCTTTCGCCTGCTGTTTTAGACGATTTAATCGCCAATGTAAAATCGAAAGAAGATGTATCTCAAGTTATAAAGAAAATTAACAAAGGTAACGTTGTTGAAAAACTGAAACTAATCTCTTATCCAAAACACATTATTTAACACTTTCATAGCTAGCTTTGCTATTTCACTACGATTCCATTCTTAAATATATTCTTTATTTATCATTAATTTATTCGCACCCAGTGGTCTCCCGCAGTCTTCACCAATATTGCTTCACTTTTTGGAAGCCCTCAACGCTGCATCTTCCGGTACGCTGTCACCACTCCAGATTTTTTCGGCCCCATCGACCATCCTATGCGAAACGCACTGGACGCTTATGGAAATGCTAGAATTAGACGTCTTATGCCAAAAAATTGATGATTAATGTTTTTTTATGAATTATAGCGATAGCAAAAAGACACATTTCTCCGTCTGTCTTTGAGGATGTCCTCGCCAACGCTGCAAACAGTTACGATGGACCTGAAATTGTAAACAAGATTCGAAAAGGTAACAGAAACCTAAAAGGTGATGATGATCATCATCATCTAATGACTTTGATGACGTATTTGTTCTTGAAGTAATCGAACTTTCAAAAAAATCACCAAACCATAAATAAAACCATTTTTATTTCAGCTGTAGACAAGGGGATCCTGCCACCCGATATCATGTATGACATTCTCAAGAATGTACTTCCGAATGACAGCAAGGAAGAAGTTATGATGAAAGTTACTGATGGTAAAGATGAAAACTTGGAGGCTAAAATCTCTTGATTATAATAATTAAAAACTATTAAAAATTTTGCTTTAATTTAGCATTGGAAAAGAGGAAAGTGTCCCGGTTTGTCTTGGATGATGTGCTCGCAAATCTACTGGAAAGGGATAATAAGGCAGAAGTTATCAAGAACATTCGAAAAGGTACGTCATGTCTTTATAAATCTAAAACTACCACTATTACTTTTCTTCTAAACAACCGGGGACAATCTTCGACCACGTCTTCACTTACCAGCCTAGTGGCAAACGTCAAACATGATGTTATCAATTCCACTGCATGGTATAAGACAGGATTTTGAACTGCCGAACAATAAAGGAGAAAAACATCATATTAGAAATACCGCCTCCATTAATCTGATATCTTTAATTGCAGCGGTAAGATCTGGAAAACTGTCACCTGGTGTCCTGGATGATATCCTCGATACAGTAAGACCTACTGACACCAAATCTCAAGTCATGAAGAAGGTCCGTAAAGGTAAGAATTGCCGTTATCGGTAATATTACGTTTAAGAAGTCCTACCTATCTGCCTAGCCTTTGCCCAAGGATGTTGGGATCGGCTTCCGGATGCGAGCGGACTGTGCTTTATTTGGAGTGACTACCTCTCTGTTTTCTTCTGCCCATCTGTCCTCAACAACCATTCCAAAATTCAGCTTAGGTTGGCAAAACTGGTGGCTGATATTCTGACTTCTCTATATCCGTAGTGGCTGCCTTAGCTATACTAATAGTAGCCGGGACCAACGGAGTCTCGGTATAAACAATTTGATGTTCATCCATCCACGAGCAGATTTCGGCAAGCATTTGTTAACCTCGAAGATCAAGCTGTGGGTATTATTATCTAGCCACGAGCTAGTTAAAGAAGTTCTGTGGACTCACTAGAAGAGAGTCCTCGTTGTAAGCAACTTACCTGCTGCACCACTGGTAATGCAAATGTCCCCCTGTGGTGGTGACCACTTTATTGTGAATATTATAATAGTTTGTCACTTTCAATTCAATTAAGTTATTTAAAATATTTTTCAGCGGTAGCTAAAAGGCACGTATCTCCATCTATCAAGGAAGACTTACTGTCGCAGATACGCAACAGTAAAGATAAGTCGAAAGTTATGAAGAATGTACGCAAAGGTGAGTCATCACCCTCCTGCTCTTATCACAATTTTTTGTTTCTCCATTCATCACTTTTTGTCGTCATCTCAGTGGCCACCTCCTTTCGATTCAAATCATCGTTCCTCTTTTTTCGATATAAAGAATAGGAGGCATTTGCTCACAAGCAAAGGCTTCCTATTCTTTCTTTTAGTTTCGTGCCACAATTCGCAAGAAATCAGTAATATTTTTTGTCAGGGGTTTATTCTATTGTGTTTGTTTTCACGCACGTGCGGATCTGGGTTTTAGTGTAGCGGCATCAATGCCGCTACACTAAAACCCAGATCCGCGTGACCCCGTGACAGCATAAACAACACCGTCGCCGAGCAGCCAATCCAGCCGGTCTTCTCTCAACATACCACCGTGTACACTTAGGTGGAGTAAGCATACAGTGAACTGTCATTTCATCTTGTTTGGATTGACAGCTCACTTCATGTACACTGTATCTAAAAAAATATAGTATTCGGGCGGCCTGCACGCGGCCTAAAATTCGCATAACCTAACTTCGCTTTAATTTATAACGAGAATATGAATGTAAAGATCTACCTTCTAATTAATTTATTATAGTGTGAGTGTTGATATAGATATTGCCTTTTTATAAAACCTATTGATTTCAGCGTTTCAAAGAGGAGAGCTACCGCGTGACGTCCTGGGTGATATACTCGACAAAGTTCACCCTGAAGATACTAAGTCTGTCATCGTGGGGAAGGTTCGGAATGGTAAGGGCACTAAACAACCAAGCCGCCATGATACTATTCCTATTTTAAGTCCCATATTCATGGTGTTCCGAGTTAAGAAACAGTTTCAAACTCGAATCATCAGAAAATTGCTGAAAACAATTTTCCGTTTTGTCTACTTTACATATCGTCAACCAATATGTTGTTTAAACATACAAAACTTTTTTTTTCTATGAATGCTATTTACGACGCATTTAATGTCTTAAGAAATATTATTAAGCTGCAAATTAGAACAGTTTGCATGTGAAAGGGAATTTCAGAACATCCGTAAAAAACGGAACCCTTCTAGGATCACTCGGGTGTCTGTCTGTCTGTCCGACTGTCATAGCCGATTTTCTCCGAATCTACTGGTCCGATTCTGTTGAAATTTGACACACATATGAAATTTTGAGACGCAAACACTACAATAATAAATATTGAGTATGGGGGTCACTTTTGGGGGACAAACTGGAAAATTTAAAAAATATATATATGAACTGCACCGTGTGATATATCAAACAAAAGAGCTTATTGTGAGGGTTTTAAAAATATTTATTTCATAATTTTAAAATAAATAGTTTTCAAGTTCCTCAAGAAATTAGACGAAAATTAATGAAGTAGTAGTGGTAGTTTACGATGTATATTAATAAATAAAATTTACCACCCCTTCCCTTATCTCCGAAACTACAGAGCCTAAAGGTAAAATCAGTTATAGTTCTTTACCAAAACATGACAGGAAAACCTATAAAAAGTCTATAGTATTAAAATAACATGTCACAAAAATAAAATTTATTCGGAACCCTTTGCACGCGAATCCGGCTTGCACTTGGCCAGTTTTTGTTTTCAGTAACCATTAGCTGCATACTATGAGGAGCTGGTGGCTTAATAATAATCACAGCCGCACGGGTCGATAGAAAATGTAGTAGATTTAGGTAGATTTAGGTACCTTTTTTTTTTTTAAGGATGGGAAATCATCAAATGACTTCTTCCGCTCTGGGCGGAGCGGAAGAAGTCATGGATTCAACCAGGGCCGGACGCGAGAGGTTGCCGCCGCCGATCGCCTCGACGAGGCCAAGCAGGGCAGATCTCCACCGTATGCTCCACCGTGTCCTCCGGGCGAAGATTTAGGTACCTACGCCGTAATCTGTCCGTGATCCGATGACTATCTAAACATACCGAGATTCCTGCATGCCTCAGAAAGCACGTTAAGGTGTTGGTCCCGGGCTACCGGTTGTCATTTGCGAATCTTTGACAGTCGTTATTGTTAGTCAGTAGCCAGACAATGTGACTCCAATCTAGCCAAGGCATAGGCCATAGTCGCTCTACGTAAAAAAACTGGCCAAGTGCTAGTTGGACTTGCACACGAAGGGTACCGTACCATAAGCAGAAAAAAACATGTTTCATTTTTATTATTTGTTGTTATAGCGGCAAAAGAAATATATCATCTGTGAAAATTTCAACTGTCAAGCTATCATGGCTCATGAGATACAGCCTGGTGACAGACGGAAAGACAGATAGACGGACGGACAGCGGAGTCTTTGTAATAGGGTCCAGTTTTACCCTTTGGGTACGGAACCCTAAAAATCTAGTACAGCTACATTCGGTTACAGTGGAAGTGACATTGGTGGTCTCAGAGGGCTCAAGTCACCCCAAAAAGACCGACATATATTTGTAGTCTACATCCTAACGTCGTCTTTGTGGATTTTACAGAAAGTAATCTAAGGAGGCTTGTAATGCGTTAAGATAAATTATGTTTTTGTTCTTTTATAGTGAATAGAATATATTTATTTATTTTGCGTAAAATATGGTACATAATGCTCTTAAGTTAAAATCGTTACACATATTTTGCTTACACATTTTCAGCATGCAAAAAAAACAAATAATAAAAACTAGGTACAGAGAACATTTTTTAAAACTATAATTACCTACACTTAATTTCTATCTGAGATCATGCAAGACAAAATTCAAAGAAAAAAAATTAAAACTTTGATACTCTTCAGTTTTTTCTGAGATTATGCATTTTGTTTATACAAAATGAAAAAATATAACAAAGTGTTGCTACTTTGTTAAAACATTCCCTCAGCGGGGTCAAGCCCCCCCTGAACGAAACTGGATCCGCCCCTGGACCCCACGCGCCACTAGTACAGATTGAAATAGCTACATTATCGTAGTACAACTTTTTTATTATGGACAAATGCATGGGTTTTGTGGGCTGGACAGGCCACGGGCAATTGTCTTGCCAATTATATGAATAATATTATTATTGCAGCGATAGAAAAAAGACAAGTTCCGCCATCAGTCATGGATGACATCGTCCTCAACCTACTGCCAAGAAGCGAAACTAAAAATAAAGTTGTAGCAAACATCAGAAAAGGTTTGTTGCTCTGTTAACTCTATGACCTAAAAGTTTTGTTACTCGTTAGGTATGTTGTTACATATATAAATAGTGTACGGTTTCCGACTGTATCAACTTTAACAGAAGACAATACCTACGTAAGTAATTACTCATAATTATGAACAGTACATTTTTTTTTATTGTTAATAGCTGCGCCACAGTATTTTACTTTTGTAGCTATCTCCGTTTTCATGTGTAACACGCTTTTTTTTAAATAGTAAAGTTTATTTGGAACAACTTAAGTGAATTTGTTCCAAATAAACTTTATTATTTAAAAAAAAGCGTGTGTGTCAGCTACGACGCACGACTGGAGTTTACTCCTTAAGAACTATTATTGTGCAGATTAATGAAAAAGAGGGTAAATAAAAGCATCTTAAATAAGCTGAGTATACTTTGGATATACATAATCTCGAAGTGAAAGGTGCGCAAAGGAACGTAACGCCTCACTTTTAGTTAACGCTCGATTTTACTCCTCATAAAATTTTCATATCGCGGGTTAAATATGAAAATTGTTTCTTAAGGTGTTAATTCCAAAAACTTTACAACTTTATTATTTGCCTTAGAATCCAAATTATATAAGATGCCTATTAAAATAAATTGTAGTTCCATTTGGCTTTGGTAGTAACTTTTATTAGAAACTGCAGATTCTTGCAATATGTGCATTACATCTAGATTTTGGAAAGTACGGAACATCTCCAAAATCATGAATTTTGAACGGATAGTAGTGCTGTTACATCAAGCACGAGGTTACAATATTTCATAAATAGTGCTGTTACATCAAGCGCGAGGTTACAATATTTCATAAATAGTGCTGTTACATCAAACACGAGGTTACAATATTTCATAATTATGTATATTCCAGCTGTAGAAAAAGGTCAGCTTTCGCCAGATGTTATGGATGATGTCCTACTTAATGTACGCAATCATGACAATAAGTCTCAAGTCATGAGGAAAGTCTGTAAAGGTAAGTCACATTACGAGTAGTTTCTACTTACTTGTAAGTTACTCATATGTGTTGGTAAGTGCGTCACTTGCAAACGACTTGACTGATTTCACTCACTTTTATTTTAAAGTGTAATAGTTCGAAAATTCGGGGAGTGGAAATGCTTATTTCTCTGGGATTGTTGTACTTTTAACCTTAGATAAATAACGACCGGATAACGTTGTTCGTTGTTCAGTATCTAATATGCAAAGTGATTTCGTTTATTCATTAAAACCTACATAAAATTATATTTTTTTATTAGATTTTTTTATTAGCTTTCTTTCATACAAACCTCGCCCTGACAATTTCGATCACAACAAAAAAATAATTATTTAAATCGTTCAAGTCGTTCCCAAGTTATGCGCGTACATACATTTCGGCAATTCATTTTTATTTATATAGAAGATAGATAGATTAGCCCACCGGTATAGGGAACAGGGTCCAAGCTACCGGCGGTCAGGGCTCCAGAGAGAGCAATCTCCTAACAATACGAGCCGAGTCCAGAAGTACCGCTTTCTGAATCAAGCCTTTGATTCAGCCGCCATACGAGACCTCCTAAGGTGTTAGTCGAGGCTATTGGATATTATATACACACCTCCTGGCCCTGCCTTTAGGTGACATGATATCAGTACAATGATTGCCGAGTTCACATCCCACATGTCGACAACCTCGCAAGCCGAGTCAAGATAATTGTTTTGCTTATCTTTCTCGGTTTTCACGAGGTTCTCGTCATGCGGAACGCCTCTCAATTCCGTCCACCACCACTATATCAAGCTTATTAGCCACAATAGTCCTGTCAGTGATGATGTTCCGATCCCAATACAATGAGACATTAATATAATAATAATAATATAACCTGGGACAACTCACACACGGTCATCCGATCCCAAACTAGGCAGAGCCTGTGCCATGGGAAACAGACAACTGATAAACATACTTATATATTTCTAAATACATACATATTATAGACAAATTACACCCAGACACAGAACAAATGACCGTGCTCATCACACAAAGATTTGTCCTGGGTGGGAATCGAACCCACGACCTCCGGCTTAGCAGTCAGGGTCACTAACCAGTTGACCAACAGGCCAGTCAAATTGCCAGTATCGATAACTGGGTCGGGCACATACCTGTAGTACGGTACTTCCGAGTCCACAAGAGAGTATTTCAGAGCAAGTTACTGATGGAAAATTCTGGCCACAAGGTTTTCCCTATGCAAGTACTCTCCGTTAGCTGGACGAGAACAACCAGGACGGTGACATGCAAAGTTATTATTATTATGTTGACATTTAGATAAACAGGAATGTAGAGTAAATGTAGAGTCATGTCTCAAGTGCGTGCTATGTAGTGTAATGATTTAATGAATATTTTATAGGGACTTACCCGTGACGTGTAAAACTATAGGTAACTAATGTGAAGTTAAGGAAAATAATACTACACAGATCTTGTTGTTATCAGAATGCATATAAATTTATACCTACCTACCTAACCCGAACCATCTTAACAAAATGATAGTAAGTTCAAATCATAACTGTAATTTTTGACAGTTGTACGAAACAAATGGACGAAGTGTGGCAATTTGTTCAACATTTACCTGCATGCTTATAATGCAGCCGCCAGAGGGAATTGAGGGTGCAAAATGAGAGGACCGCATTCTGCCAACGGATTTATCATAAGAATGGGCCAAATATAGAGGATATTGCCCACCTTTTGGGGCATTTCTTTTTTAAGGCTATCTTTCAATTTGAACATAAAATCCACTTAACTAATCACATGCTTAGAATGTTCATATGAATAAGGCAGATAATTACCCTGACTATCCTTACCAATGATGTTTTATAGATAATTTGTGGCCTTATTTGCTTGATTTGTTCTCACTGACATTTTTAAGTTTTTTTTTTATTTGAGCTGAGTATGCTCTTGACTTTAGTCTAGGTCATAGCTGACAGAGATAAAGTCGACGATGGACCGAGCTTACCAAGAAGAAGTATGTTCACTTAAGTGATCCTAAAAAAATAATATTACTTGCAGCGATAGCAAAGAGGCACGTAACACCATCGATCGCGAATGAGATGATCGCCGTAGCACGGGCGAGTCGGAATAAATCAATACTTTTCAAGAACCTACGCAAAGGTAAAGACAAATAGATCAATCATTTAGATCATTCTTGTAACAGCAGGTAATATTTTTAATGAAAACTTTTAATTTTAGCCGTAAACAAAGGAAAGCTTCCGCCAGATGTGATGGATAATATTCTCCTCAGTGTACGTCCCAGCGATGATAAATCTGATATCATGGAGAAAGTCCGCGCAGGTGCGTTATACAATACTAGTTGCCGCCCGCGGCTCCGCCTGCATGACTGTCGAAAATTATCCCAAGGGAACATATTCCCGGTATAAAAAGTATCCTATGTGTTATTCCAGACTATAGTCTACCACTGTGCCAAATTTCATCAAAATCCATTCCGTAGCTTTTACGTGAAAGAGTAACAAACATCCATCCTTACAAACTGTCGCGTTTATAATATCAGTAGGTTTATATGGCGTATAACTGAAACACTTAGAAAAACTGTTTTGGCTAATACCTCGATACATGCTCAAATTTGGCTTTGGACAGTTTCCAAATTAAAGCTAAATTTGGTCATTTTTGTTTGGGAATATCGCGATGCTATGTTATTAAAATAAATTATAATTTCAGCGGTTAATAGGAGAAAAGTGTCACATTATATCGTTGATGATATTGTCTCTGGTCGTGGTGAAAATAAAGATGACATCATAAAGAACCTCTTTAAGGGTAAGAAGTGTTTCTAAAGTGAGAGTGTAGTGCTTTTAAATCCAAGATCAAGTTTTTCAAAATCATATGAATTAGTAAATATTAGACCGCAGTAAATCTTCCTTATTTAAAATATATACTATTTTTATTTTAGCGGTAGACAAAGGGGAAATACAACCAGAAGTTATGCAGGACATAATCTGTGATTTACGCTGCACAGATGATCAGTCAGATGTCATGATTAAAGTTCGAAAAGGTTTTTTTTTAAATCTTATTATGTTGGTGCAGACGCTTGCACATCATGATTTTCAACTATATCGCTAAAGCATTAGGTATATGGTTGATTAGGACAATATGACATTTTCTGGTAGCTTGATGTGCTAACGTCTGTACGGTACCTAGCAAGGCGCGGTGATGATATGTGGAGCAAGACGATGAGTGAATGGCGTCCACTAACTTGAAGAATAAGTGTCGGTCGTCCGGCGGCGAGACGAGCAAACAACATTGTTAGTTGTTACCATCGTGGGAAGAACCTGAATGAGGCTTGTACAGGAACTACATACTCAGCACGGGGAGCAGTTGGGCTGTGGATGATCATGGTACAATACGTAAAGTATTTCTAAAGCCTAATAGATCTGTATTCGACTAGTTTAAATCGTTTTTTATATGTGTGCGAGAAGACTAAGATCGGTTGATGTGGCGACGTTTGGCTATATCTAGCAGTGGAAGTTTTTCGGCTAAAATGATGATGGCAGGATTGGCAGGTACAGGTACGTAAAAGATATAGAACCCGTGTGAGTTAAAGAGATATATATACATTTAAAGTCGATAGCTGGCTGTTCACACTGCTGGCGAGAACTCTCCTACCGCTAGTTTGTCGGAGTGACAAGAGCTATCAAAGAAAGGTAATACTCGCTCCTCGCTTGGCGTTCAGAACTCACGCCGAGAGACTAACCTGCGATAATTTCTACCTATAGCGCGGATCTGAGTGCTAGCTAACATATTACGAATTCAGCGCTTCGTAGCGCGTGTAGGTTTGCGCAGGAATGTATCATTAATACATAATAAATTTGTAATGTATCTCTCAGCCGGCCGGAGTGAGTGGTGCGAGTAATCGCCCGTCGCACAAGAGCATTCGCTTATAGCCGAGCGACAAATCTTTCGGAACAACACACTTGCTTCTCGCTGCTCGCCAACTCATATCTAGTTCTAGCTTTACTCGCTTCTCACTGATCGTCCGCGGTGAGACAAGTGCCTACAAGTAATAAAGTTCTCCTATTTCAGGCATAGTTAAGAACCACTCGTCACCATCAGAGATTAAGCTTATACTTGATGATGTGTACGCCAGTGAGACCAAGTCACAGGTCTTGCAAAACGTCCGTAATGGTAGGTCTTAACTGTATTAACTTTCATTTGTCACATATTATTAGCTTAACATTCTATTTTATTTTTTTCAATTTCATTCACTGGCACCAAAATCCGAGGTTTTCGCGTTTTTAACGCTCCAGACTCTCCACTATTCACCCAGAGCGGAATAAATCATTTGATTTCACATCCTTAAAAAAAAAGGCACCCCACTATTAATCTTACTCTCTCTCATGTATTTCTTGGCTGACGCCCAGCCAACCCAACAAACTTATAAAGCTGAAATTTTTAATGTGAAAGTTCATTTTTAGGGTTCCGTGCCTCAAAAGGTAAAAAAAAGGAACCCTTATAAGACCACTCTCTTGTCCGAACTTATATACATATTATGTGTTCGCGATTTTTTTTTTCGTTTTCCTTTATTTGGTGGTCTGAATGATTTCTAAAAGTTAGTCCACCTATTTCAATGGGACCTTATATATGACACGTCTCCAATTTACGCGATCCTCTGCAGTATGGACCGCTCGGTATAGTCAAACGCTGCCTTCAACAGCTTTCTTAAGTACATCTCAGATTTCATAGTAAATGTGATATTAATTTCAGCAATAGAAAACGGACGACTACCACCCGCTGTGTTGAATGATATTCTCGAAGAAGTTCGCCCATCTGATGATAAGTCTCAAGTCATACAGAAGGTGCGCAAAGGTATGACAGTATTTAAGTATATCGTAACATTGCCGTATTGTATTTTTATAAATAGATAATGCATTTCACCAAAGTGAAAACCTTTTAAGGTTGGTTAAGGGTAAGAAGCATTGCCAACGTCAATACTACGTTGAATACACCGGTTCTCGTCCGATCACCGAAGTTAAGCAACATCGGGCGCGGTCAGTACTTGGATGGGTGACCGCCTGGGAACACCGCGTGACGCGTTGGCTTTAAGCGGGCCCGTGGCGAGCGACTGACGCAGCGCCACTTGGAGTTGCGTCGGTCGCAGCTGCGCGAGGTCCTGGTGGCGGAATGGCGGGACAGGCTTTCGAGCCCTTCCGCCGGCCTCATCACCATCGAAGCCATCCGGCCAGTGCTCGACCTCTGGCTCGGGAGAAGGCACGGCTCCCTGTCGTTTCGTGCGACGCAGGTCCTCTCGGGGCATGGCTGCTTCGGGAGGTTCTTGTGTCGCATAGGCAGGGAGCCGGACGCTCGATGCCACCACTGCGTCGACTGTCGGGAGGACACGGCACGGCATACGCTTGCAGAGTGTGCAGCTTGGGAGGAGCCGCGCCGTGCCCTCATCTCTGTTGTAGGCGGTGACCTCTCGCTGCCGGCCGTAGTCCATGCTATGGTCGGCGGTGAGGAGTCCTGGGACGCGGTGGTCTCCTTCTGCGAGACAGTTATCGCGCAGAAGGAGGCTGCGGAAAGGGAGAGGGAGATCACAACCGCTCTCCCTGCCCGCAGCAGGCGCATCGGGCGTCGGAGGAGGGCATACGCTGCCCTCTTCCGGCCCCCCTAACTGGGTCCAGGGGCGGCGGACTTGGGGATGTCCGTCGCCCCCCATTCATCCGGACCCGAGGTGGCGGCGCGTGGTGTTCCCGTGCGCCCCTCTTTGACGTAGCGAGGGGAGTTAAACACCTCACTCCCCTCGCCGACGCGAGGTGGCCCGCAGAGGCGGGCCGGCACCAGCCGGGGATTGCGGA
>NDFZ01005310.1:101782-170397 GCA_002192655.3 Mamestra configurata
TACGTTCCCGCGATCCCCGGCGTAGGTGGGAGATGGAACACCGGGGTGGTTTTAGTCAGTAAGAGTCTGACAGACCCCTCCACCCACCCCAGGGTGGAGAATTTCCATGAGGATTTCCCCCCGATATCAAAAAAAAAAAAAAAGGGTAAGAAGCATTGCTTTAGTATCAAAAATCGACCAAATCATGCTTTCCCTTAAATTGTACTATCAAATTGAAGTAATATGCATTTTCAGAGTTAGAAAAGTTTAAAATGCCAGACCATGTCATGAAGGATATTGTCGCCAGAATACAGCCAACTGACACGCAGGGATACATTATGAAGAATATCCGTCGAGGTTAGTCTGAAATCATCCTAAAAATATTAAAAACTAGCTACCGCCCGCGGCTCCGCCCGCGTTAATGTCAAAAATTATCCCAAGGGAACATACTCCCGGGATGAAAAGTATCCTATGTGTTATTCCAGACTATAATCTACCTCTCTGCCAAATTTCATCAAGATCAGTTCAGCTGTTCTGACGTTAGGGTTGCGGAATTTATTCGAAAGAGTCACCGCGGCCCTGGCAGATCCATCCATACTTACATAGTAGGATCTGTACAGTGAAAAGAAAACTGAGAGTTGGCATAGTTTTGCTTTAAGTGGTGAAGGGGTGCAAAAAGCCAATTTTTGTAAGGCTGGTTTAATAGCTGTCTCGGAGAACCGGACGGACGCCTCCACACGGAAGACACAGACCTGTAGCGTCCGCGATGCTCTGAAACGAGGGTTCGGTACCATAAGTTGTACGGGCTCTACCCGGAGCGGAAGCGACCGAAGTGCGTCCGCGTCGCTGTGAAATAATGTTCTAATGCCTCACGTGCGACTCCATCCCGGGAGCCCGTACGGGCGGCCCGTACGGGCTCCCGGACAGCTATGAAACCAGCCCCCTACGTTCTAGTTTCGTTCATTTGAAGACCTAAGTTTATCGATTTGTTTTTCATTACGGCCCCCTTCATTTCACTGACAGTAGGCCTGTGTCTAAGCAGTCGGGACATTATTTAGCTAATGTGTATGTGTCTGTTCCAGCGGTAGCAAAAGGACATCTGTCACCTGATGTTCTGAATGATATACTCGCCGATACTTGTCCTTCTGACAATAAGTCGAGATTCCTAAACACAGTCCATAAAGGTAAGTCATTAATAAAATCGTTTTATAATCAACTACACTACCGGCAACACCTCCTCGGAAAGATGTGAACTTTGGCGAGAGAAGCTCTAACCTCCTGATTATTTCATCGGGCCCTTGGAGAACCTCCCACCTGGAAATGCGCTGCCGTGGTCGAACTGGAAAACCCTAGATAGACTCCGCACCCAGGTCGGTCGCACTTAAGATAACCTCCTCAAATGGTGGTTCTCGGATGGCTCCGATCTTCAGTGTTTGTGTGGCGTCGCTCCGCAGTCTATGTCCCACCTCTTGTCTTGCGCCGCTTGCGCCCTGTCACCTGTACATGTGAGGACCTTATGGTGAAGTGAAATTTGATAAGTATATTTGCCACTGACACGCTAAGAAGAAGATCAACTACACTGAAGTTCCAATAATCTGATTCAAAGTACAGGGTAGAAATGATGTTTATTGAACAAATACCTATTTAATTTCAGCGATAGCAAAGCGGCATGTTTTGCCATCCACGTTGGATGATGTCATGGCTTGTGCCCGCAGAGGTGTGAATAAAAATGACGTTTTGAGAAACGTTCTCAAAGGTAGGTCGCGTGTGACAGCGGTGAGAGAAGTTAAGCGGAAAAAAAAACAAAAAAATGCTTGTTGCATCGTGATCCCATGTGTTTAAACTGTCTGCGGGAACTTTAAATAGTAGACACTTAGTTATTAGGTAACTACAGTCGACAAAACCTTAAACAAAATCAATAGGCATATTATGATCCAAAGTTTGACTGGTAGAGAATGCATTAAGTCCACCCATGTACCACTATTGGACATAAAGTATAAATAAATTAATATTATAGTAACACGTCAATTGCATAAGTCTATTTATAATTCTGTGATCTATTGTTTAAATTTAATTGTGGGCAACAATAGCATAGGTACACGAACTTTGTAGGTAATTATTAGGTCTACAATATATGAATACAATCTCTAATAAAATCTCGCAAATGAAACCTAATTTGTAATGTTTTGCGGTTTTAGCTGTAGAAAGAGGTCAACTTCCAGCAGACTTAATGACCGAGCTTATCCCCAATGTAAAACCGCGTGATACTAAGTCTGCAGTCATAGAAAAGGTCCGAGGAGGTAAGAGAAAACAAATAACTGTCCTTATGAACGTATTCAGGGATTTTATTGGGTGTGCAAGTGACTCCCTGCCGTTTCAAAGCCGTGTTAGATACACGGCTTTAAATTGAAGTCAGGCAGAGGCCAATGGTTCCGCAAGAGTAGTAGGTACACGTTAATTAGTCTACTAAACCACCCAAATCAATGAAAAGCCTTGCATCTACCGGTGTGTAATTGCAATGCATACAGAGATAATCGTCGGTTGGTGCCTCATAACCAGAGATTGGAATAGGTAGACTATATTTACCTAATGTTCGTGGAAATAAGTAACATAGAGTTGATAATTTGCAAATTACTTATTGCGCTTTGAATACATTTGAACAAAATTATTATATTGAAGAATCTTGTGTGAGTTCCGTACCTACTAAAACTGTGAAATGAAATAACTTTGTTTTCGCACACCTCTTTCTTCTTTTGATTCTTCAAATCAATAATTTGTAACTATACTCAAAGTCCAGTTCATGTTTTAATAATCCCGGGTTTTAATTGTCATGATTCCATTTATGATTCCGGGATTTTACAGTAGGTATTATCAACTCTATGTTACCTACTTCCACGAACATTAGGTAAATAAAGTCTACCTATTCCGATCTCTGCTCATAACATTGGAAGAGTCCAACGGGGCTTCAGCGAGTTTGCTTACTACTTTACTACTCATTTTTTGTTTCTACGCGAACCTAAAAAATGCGGAATGGATCCCTGAATTCTTCTGTGGAGCTACGAAAAGGTTAGATTCAGACAAAAAATTACGAGAACCCTCTTCAAAAAGAGTTCGCTAGGCAGCTCTGGTAAAGGTCGATTAAAATTTAAAGGCGGCTCTGAAGTTCCCTATCCCTCACCCACGCTTACCATTAAGTGTGACGATTGCATGTTTGCCGCTCTTCGGCCAAAAGCCAAAAAACAACGGTAACGGATGTTCAAACCAAATTTTAAGGTAAAGCAACGAAAAAATGATTATTTAAAATGGTACCTATCTAGGATACTTTTGAAAATACAAATATTGTCAATTTCAGAACTTGAAAAGAGGCTAGTGACGCCACTGGTCATAGACGACATTTTAGCGGATCCAAAGCATCGGAGCGAAGACCAAATTGAAGCCTTACAAGTAATCCGCGATGGTAAGTAAGAACAAACTCATGCTATTGAAATGGTCTTGAGCTACCTCTTCAAATTCTAATGAACTACAATGCCACCACCTCATATGTTATCCGACTCTTAAGGCAATAACTCCTGCACCATGAAGACCTTTGCGAGGCCAATACTAAAGCTGGGTTCACATTATGGAGTAGTGTCGTTCCACCTTCTGGTGCAAACTCGTTGTGATGTGACGTAAGCTTAAATAGATTCGTTTGATTGATGTATGCCGCGGCACGCCACACTCCGACACAGTAATGTAAACCTAGCTTAATGCTGATAACGTGGCAGAACTCTGAATGAAGTTAGAAAGAAAGAAAAAGAGTTTATTTGCGACAAGCATGACGCAATTCCAAATAAATAAAAAAAATACAAAAGTTATGCAAGTTGGGAAATTAAATGAAATGTCTAAATGGAATCCGACACAAAAAAAGAAAAAGACTGTAAAATATGCACTTGCCAAATCTCGGTATAAGCTTAAACGCATCTCTGTACACTGCTCAACACCAGCCCATGACTTAGCTACGTACGATAAGCTCCGTTTTCTATGAAAATGTGAACAGGGTCGTCCGCTGCGACCCACGGCCACTTTATGAACAAATCTCGTCGCGTCGATAGATATCTCTTTCGGCTGTAACGACGATGATGCTGATATCCAACGTAGCGTGGACTGTCCACTTCACTGTCAAAACTTTTTAATTTATATCTCTAACTTTTTGATACAAATATGTTTCAGCGGTAGACAGAGGGCAACTACCGTCCAAGGTAATGGATGAAGTACTTAAAAAAATTAATCCAAGCGACAGAAGGTCTCAAGTTTTTAAGAAGGTTCGCGATGGTAAGTTTAAATAAAACCTTGCGCAAACTCATGAATATAAGTCTCTAACTGTACTCTAACTATATTTTTTGCAATAAAGATATAAACAGTGTGTGACAGAAATATGGCAAACCAGGAAAGGGATGACTCATTCACTCATTCGCTCTACTCCTCATTTTATTTTAATTATGGGAGTATGGTGAAGCGGCATCAATGCCGTAACATGAAAAATTAAGAAAGGAAATTTGTACGGCAACAAAAACAACCGCAGCGCCATCTACGACGAACTAACAACGAAATCCTGCATCGCGCAAGCAAAGTTCTCCGGGCGATTTGAACACATACAACAGTCCGAATATCAAATGTCGGGCAGTTGCCCACCAGACACAACAACCACCTGTGTTTGGAGGATCCTCCCATTTCCAGTGGAGGTATGCGGGACTTTACTGTCTGTACCGCATACTTCCATACTTGTGACCCCGACGTGAACCATAATGGAACCAACCATGAAATAGCGAAAATATGAGCTGTTCAGTAATTTTACTCGGTTCTAAAGTATAAGTTGCTTATCAACAACTTTATATAATACAAAATATGTAACAGAAATAACGCACAACCTAACAAGGTGTCATTGTACTCATTAAACCTGTTAGGTTTAAAAGGGCATCAAAAGAAAGGCCGTATTTAGGATTTAAATATAATTATTTATTATCCTTTATTTAGCTGTGGAAGGTCGTGTGACGCGTCCGCTGGACGCTAAGAGAGTATACGAACTAAAGAAAAATATCAGGAATCTTTCAAGTGGATGCAGAGGGCTGGAATCGTTCTCACACATAATATTTATAGTACAATAACACCTTGTCAGGTTGTGCATTATTTCGGTTACATATTTTGTATTATATACAGTTGTTGAAAAAAAAATAAACAAGACGATCTACGAACGAAACGTGAAGACTCGATAATAGTCCAGGTATTTTAGTTTGACCGAGCCTCCTATGGTCGAAAATAATACCTCTAATATTATTGTGACTAGAAATCTAAGTTCCCACACGAACACGACACATCTAATTGAAACTTAATTTCAGTGGTAGTAAAGAGACATGTGACACCATCCGTAATGGACGAGGTACTTGCTGATGTAGGCACAGGAGATAACAAGTCTACTGTCCTGAAATACCTCCGGAGAGGTAGGTACTAAAAGATATCCTACTTACGGCCGGTCTCAATAACGTATCTGCCTTTGACCAACTGTAAAATTAGCTACCAACAGCAGCTGAAACGTCATGTTTGACTTACAAATATGACGTTTCAGCTACTGTTGGTAGCTTATTTGCCAGTTGGTCAAAGGTACATCGTCGGGTGCAAATATAAATTAAAGATACGTGAATACCCACTCATATTTGGGTTTGAACTTTTATTTGAAGTAACTTACGTGAAAAGTACGTAGACAGTAAATTTACCCCCAGTTCCTAAATTCTAAATATGAACAAGTTTTCACGCTTAAGTGACTATTTTAGCGTTACATTGACTTTTTTCTTTCAAAATTTGAAATAATATTTGATACTTAAAGCCAAAATATCTAACAGTAAGACCGCTTGAAATTCGTAAATATCTCACTTAAGTTACAGAGGACATTTAATGAAAAGTTGAGCCGGCAAGATCGATATCCTCTATATTCGGCCCATTTCTATGACTTAAACGTTGGCAGAATGCGGTTCTGACGTTTTATATTCTTTCTGAATTCAAATCCAGTATGATAACTTGATTGTACTCTATTTTAGCGGTAAACAAGGGGAAACTACCGCCCGATGTTATGGACGATATACTCGACGAAGTGCGTCCCAATGACAACAAGTCTGAGGTCTTAGCGAAAATACGCAAAGGTATTTGTTTATCCCTTTTAAAATGTTACAACGTTTTTAGGGTTCCGAACATCCGTTAAAAAACGGTAGGTACCCGGCTTAATCAGGTGTGACGCGATTGTTTTACTATTGTGTATTTATGGATATGGCCACTGAAGGTTTAAAGGATCACTAGGGTCTGTCTGTCCGTCTGTCACAGGCAATTTTCTCCAAGACCGATTTTGATGAAATTTGGTACACGGACGTGTTACGTAAATAAATTAATTTTGAGTAAGGGGGGGGGGCAAACTGTGCTGTGTGACATATAAAATTAAAGAGCTTATTGCGACTGCCCGACGTGGAGTTCAGGGATTAATTCCCAGGTCGGGCAAAAAGTGTTATTGGGTTTTTCCAATAGGAATTTCCCAGTGACAGCCCGGAGATTGGAAGTTGGTGGTGTGACACTCCCGTGCCTCGGAAAGCACGTTAAGCCGTTGGTTCTGCACTAGTTATGTCTTCGGTCGTGTCGATTTGCCGTCTCATCGGAATATGAGAGTAATGGAAGAGGGAGGAGTGCACCTGTGTTTGCGCACACACTTGTGCACTATAATATGTCCCGCGCCGCTGGCTAGTCTCAGTTGAGATTGGCCACCATGGCCGAAATCGGTCAGAAGGACAATATACTAGCTATCAGGAAACACAGACTCCGGCAGTGAATCCTTGGCTGAATGAATGAAAGTATTTCCAAAACGTTTTGTGTTTATTGGGCGCAAAGCATTTCTCTTTTCTGTCCTGTCTTTTTTTGACTCCTGCAAAACGATTGTTGCTACGTCATAAAGGCCTAAGACGGACTGCATGATTCGGTTTTAGTAAATTAAGTGAATGTTATTAGCCCTACAGAAGCGGCAGTTACCCCCAGTAGTCATGGACGACTTAGTCGCAAGATTACAACCCTACAAGAGAAGCAAGAGGGAAGAAATTATGGACAACATCCTTAAAAGTAACTAAGACTGCTGTACATTTTTATCCCTGTGCGGGGCTATGTCCGTAGTTCATCTTGGCATCACAGTGGGCCCTGAGTATTTATTAATTTATTTCTGTACTTACTTGTACACACAAAATACTAAAAAAAAGAAAAGAACAATACAGACAAAAGAGCACATGGTGCTTCTCACTACTGAAACCATAGCGACTTTTGAGTATATTTTAAATGACGCAACGGCTGAGATAGGAGCCTTTTTGTCTCGTACATCGTCTTTTTTTATCTTGTCATGATTATATTGCTATAACAACTAACACACTACCTAATTAAATTAAAACTATATTTTTAATTGCGACAAAGGCCTTGGCTACACGCTCAATCTTATTTGCACCAATTCTTGTATGTGCAAGCAAACATATGCGTTAAGACGGCAAAACGGTATACGGTACAAATGGCTAGCAGACCATGCAGTTTTTGCGCCAATGTTTGCACAAACTGGTTGCGCAAGCAAGATTGAACCTTAAGGCAGAATTGCGGATGTGACCATATTTTTCTTTCTTCTAATTATGTTCAATTTAGCGGTCAAGAAAGAAGAACTAGCACCTGGAGCCATGGATGATCTAGCCGCCATCGATGTTCAGTCTTGTGACAGTATTCCTGAACTTATGAAGAAGGTCCGAAGTGGTAAGTTTAGTCAAATAAAATCACTGAGAATCGCACTGAAAAATAAACCGTGGTTAGTCAATTAGACAATGTACAGGGGAAAAAATATGGTGGCAGTGAACTAAATTTAAGTCTATAGAACCTTTACTTGTATTAAATTAATTGAGCTTCAATTCTTCTTAAATTTGTTGACTACAGATGATAAGTATGAACATGAGGCGCACACTTAAGTTATGCCTTATTTGATAGGTTTCCCAAAGTATCTCACACTTACACAACCTCTAGACCAGTGTTTCCCAAACATTGTTCTGCCATGGTACCGGTAATTTACACACTGCCCCTTCGTGACCCACTCAATACTTTTAACCCCCCACCCCTCCCTTGCTGGTTACATCAAGAATATATTGTAGTATTTATTATCAAAAATATGTTTATATTACTATTAAAATGTTTAAAAATATTTCGGTATCGCCTATTTAGTGTTTTTTTTTTAAACAAGGCGGGAATGCTGCGACTCGGTATTTTATTTGGATGGCGGCGACCCACCAAATGGGAAACGCTGCTCTAGACCAACCCCTCACCAGCACAGTCAAATAAAAACTCCTCAAAATTCATCCTTTCCACAAATAATATTGTTAAGCATCAAAATGATTAGTCCTTAATTATAAATATTCGTCAAAATTGAGTCAATGTCGGTATATAATGAAAATTGTCTCCAAGATACAGGATTTTCATTCATTCTTGTAGTAATAATACTAATGTAACCTAGACTCACTAGCGAATGGGCAGCAGCATTCTCTGTACATTGCAACAGCTACACTGTGATCGTCAACCCGCCTGCCAAGCGTGGCGATTATGGAAAACCTCTCCTATTGGGGTAGGCCTATGTCCAGCAGTGGACGTCTTTTGACTGATATGATGATGATGATGATGAACCTAGACTTATGTTTTTGCTATAAATGATTAGGTACTTATTTACCTACTTACATAATTTTTTTTGTGAGTATCACAGTTTGACGAACGAACTGATACTCTTCGTCTCCACTGTACCCGAAGTTGTTAAATTGCTATAGTTGTAGTTATAATTAATATGTAGGGCATTTATATATTCCCGATGATTCCTGTCATTATTAGCTATTATTAAATTCATTTCAATATCAAAAACCGCACACATGTTATTTCAACGTACTTACCGCATTCTCGGTGTTTCCTGTCAGCAATTATTTAGCTCTCTGATGAAAATAATAGTCCTGTACTGGACTATAATTTGCCAAATTTCTAACAAAAAGAAGAATATGAAGAGTTTTGCCATGAAATAGAAAAATTGGATTCTGTGAAGAATGAAATGAAAGAAAAGGAAGTCAATGATAGCACGACGATTGTTAGTGGAGAATGGGAGACACCAAACATCATGGGACAAGGAAAGCAAGATGATGCGGACTATAATTCAATAATAATTAATTTCTATGAAAACACGGTAGATATTATGTTATTACACTTTGAAGAGTAAACAGGAAAACAGTATGAATCACATGGTAAATGTAATATTATACAATAAAATAATGTTATAAAACGTAAACATGTTTATTTTTAAGTTTTAGTTTATATTTTTCTTACGCGTGAATATAAATAAGTCTTTCAACGCAAACATTAGCTTTTCCGTCTTACTTCACTTGTCTTTTCTCTTTATGTCGTACCAAGTTAGGTTCCCTTTACTTTTGTTTTTGATCGGCACCTATTATTTGTTTATCATCAACCTCGTCAACCAACATATCATCCTCTTCATCTATACTTCTCTATTTGTTAGTAATCATCTCAGTAGTTACTACCTTTTTAGCTTTGCTCACAGTTAATATAAATCGATTCTTCGGTCTTTTATTGTGAATACAGTATTACAGTCAATGATTTTTTTTAATTTTTTTATATTACAGCCATGACCATATTTTTTACGGCAATCTTATTGGTATATGTTCAGAAACATATTTTATTTGATAAATATCATTTTCATCCGGTAGGCATGTGAGTGAAGGTTGATCTTTCTTGGGATCCTCTACCATCTCTTTCTTCTTTGATGTTACAACTTTCTTTATTACAGCTTTAGCAAAGAAGCACGTCGTGTCAGCTTCCTTAGCAGAGAAGCTAGTCGCCGAAGCTCGCGCTACTGAAAAGACGTCTCAAATCATTAGGAACGTAACTAAAAGTAATAAAAAGAAAAGTATTTATGTATTATAGAACATAGTCATGAGAACTTTAAAAGGTATCCTACATAGGTCTGGAAAGTATTTCGACCTTCTGTAGGTACAACAGAAGGTTCATTATATTGACGATGTTTCAACAATTGAAGCAGACGCAATGATAATTCTGGCTTATGTCTCATTAATATTAGGGTCATATATGTACTGTACCTGTAATTGACTATTTAAAATTGGAAATATTTTGGGGTAGAGACAAAACTGTATTTTTTTTTCCTTAGCCTATTGTGTCCCACTGCTGAAAAGGCCTCCCCCATATCCTTCCAGACATTCTTTTCTTGCGCCACCTCGAACCAGCCTTCGCGGTGTGCATCCAAATCATCTCGCCACCGTTTTCTGGGCCGGCCTCGGCGACGCCGTCTATTCTCTGGCACCCATTGCGTGTAGACTTTTGCCCAGCGGGCACTATTCATGCGGCTCTGGTGTGACCCGCCCAGTCCCATTTCAGCCTGGCAGCTTTTTTGCCCACGTCAATGATACCTGTTTTGGAGCGCAGCGTGGTGTTCCGCCGTCTATTAATTTTTTTAAACCTAAAATACTGCGCTCCAATTAATAAATATAAAAAAATCTTAAAACAATATAATGTTTAAAAAAACTGTTGAGTTTGGTTGTTGGTGCATTGCATAAATTGCCTGTACATATATTCATTGACACGACTGTATCAATGACCAAGATTATGTGCCCGGGATTTTAACACCATTAATTGATAATTTTAGTGGTTGAAAAGGGAGAACTGCCTGCTGTTGTCCTAGATGATGTACTTATTTGCCCTAAAGACAAAAAGCCAGCTGTCATCAAGAAGCTTACTAAAGGTAATGCAATAAAAAATCATTTCTACCGGTTCTGAATTCTGATCCTCATTTGTTCCAATATTTAATATGTTCGACCATTGATTAGAATATTGTTTTTTACAGCTGTTGAAAAGAGGCTATTGCCAGCCCATGTCTTGGATGACATAAAGACGAATATAGAGCCAACTGACTATAAGGACGATGCCATAAAGAAAATTCGTAAAGGTAAGTCAAAAAATAGGTCCTAAACTCTTACAGTCTTAAACATTCTCACCAGCAAACCTTAACGTATTGAATAGAAGCTGTGAAGCTTCCGGTTGCTGACTAAATACCGTATTATGCTACCTGCAATAAGCCACCTTATTGCCCTGCTGACTCAGGGCAAGATTTATAGAGTATCTTTAGCAACAAAACAACATCCCCAACAGATAAAGATCCACATTCTTAAAAACTCTTCCTCACATTCGCTTACAGAAATTTCAGCGGATGGCATTATTGACTAGTGAACAAGTGCGTATTCATATTAAAAGCTAACTTTACGAATCCAAGCAAAGTATAATCTTGCCCCCAGAGAAGGTCGCAGGAATTTGCTGCTTGCATGAAAAAGCACGACGAGCCAATGCTTTGGGTAGAACTTTGTTTAACAGTGGATGTCTTTTAGACGAATTTTTATATTTTACATGTCATTGGAATTCCTTAATTTTTAAGCGGTCGCTGATGGTCAACTAGCACCCGCTGTGTTGGACGACGCACTCATTAACATACGGTCCACTGATACCAACTCTATAGTCCTGAAGAAAGTTCGTAAAGGTAAGTTAAAATAACATTGAATTTAGGAACCTGCGGGGAACAAGTTCAGTCAGCGTCAAAAAACGATTATCACTTTGAAATCTATGATAGAAGATAAAGATTTCAAAGTGATAATTGTTTTTTTTTTTCATTAAAATCAGAACAGACGTATCATTTTAAAATTATAGTTACCCTTACGACACTATGTGAAATGTCAGTCAAATCATATATCGAATCATTTAATGGAAAGTCCAGCAAAATAGTCTTTACAACGATACTTTGAAAAATACTTAAATGTAGAAGTTTTTATTTAAGACAAGCGCAACACATCTTGTCTTGAGCACAGATGGCTGTAAAGCCATTTCATAAGTTAAATTGGGTTCTATGCAGAGTTTAAAGATTGAGTATCGTTCTTTAATATTATAAACCTCAGTAGACTGAGGCTGTAGTTAAAAACTAGATATTTTTTGCAGCGATAGCAAAGAGTCACGTTACACCATCCGTCATGGAGAAGGTGATCACCAATATTCGCGCCAGTGATAACAGGTCGGCAGTCTTGAAGAATGTTCGTAAAGGTAATAAACATACAGACAAAAATAAACTCAAACCTTTTTTCTTGGCAGAAAGTGCAGAACGCTATCCGCCATCTTTACACACTTCTTTGGTTTCGTTTATGGTTTTATATCTGCATATCTGGTCACAACTATTCTAGTCCATCCCGAGACGAATGGTTGTGCTTTTGTAAGGTTCGCTTATGGAGAATTTTACATTCTCGCTAAACGAAAACGAGTATATTCGAAGTAGAACATGTTTTCTATTTTAAGTAATTAGACTGGCCATATACGCACGCCAGTTGCGAGTACTGCACCCCTGATCAGATGCAAGTGAGATGGACCGACGATATTCACAGGCAGAAACGTAACTTACCGAAAATCGACATGCGTGTGGGGCGATTGAAGATGCCTAAATCCAGCATGCGAATTCTGTAGGCTGATGAAGATAATTTTAATTTATAAAGGACTTCGTTATCTTTATTGCTTGACGGCTTGTGTTTAGAAAATGTGTCAAACCATCATTTTTATTTTTCAAATAAAAGTTATCTGAACATGGAAATACTTTCCCTTATTAATACGTCTATTTTAGCCATTAATAAAGGACAACTACCGCCAGATGTGATGAGTGAAATAAAAGCTGTTGTCAGTCCTGCTGACAACAGATCGGAAGTTATAAAGAAAGTACGACAAGGTAAGAGCAGTTCTATTATAAATTTATCCAATTGAAACGCCAAGTAATGGTTAACGAGGAAAATTATTACAAAATCAAGCCATTTACAAGTTTAATGGGACTTTGTATTTATTGTTATCAAAGTAAATAAAACCAAAAGGATTTTTCTTTCAATATATTACATCTAATTTAACTTTTTTTCTTTTTACTTAATTTGTAATGCGGTATAAGTATAGCATTTTACTAAAATTGAAACTCTAACAATACTTTTTTATTATTATAATTATAAATTTGTTTATTTTTCTTTGCTTTTCTGTTCTTTTCCTTTATATGTCTCAACATTGTTAAACCATAACCTATGGGAAGTTGCGAGATAAACACACCACAAGTATCCTTATAACTTACGGGGGCTGCCTCAATTTTGTGCTGTAGATCAATTGTATGAGAAACAATAAAAACTTTTTTTTAATATATTTGCAGTGATAGAAAAAAGGACACTGCCGCATGTAGTCCGGGATGACGTCATGGAACAGATAGAATCGACCGACCAGAAAGAAGAAGCCATAGAGACCATCCGTAAAGGTGAGACCATAAGTTATTTTCAAAGGAAGAATTTGGGTTTAGACTTCAGTTTTAATCCAATTCAAAGAATATCTAAACAAAACTGTTTCCTTTAGTTTAGACATTCGGGAAGCTTTTATGTAGCGAAGTTTTCCCGAGTAGAGGACTCGGGAACAAAATAATTGAGAATGAAAAAGTACCTATTTATTATCACAAAACTGGCATGCATACAAATTATAAACTTTAACTAATATTCCCTAACTATGGTATTAGTAGTACTTAACTTATGTTGGTAAAGACAAATGTTAACTATATAATTATAATTTATTACAGCGATAGAAAAAGGCCAACTGGCGCCCGCCGTCATGGAAGACATTAAGGCCCATGTAAAACCTGATGACACTAATTCAGCTGTTATGAAGAAAATCCAGAAAGGTATGCCACATAAAATACTACTTTTAGAATATATGAAACGATAATATGGGTCATAAATACACGTGCAGTTCATACACCAAGACGTGCGATGTGTGACCCTGTGGCAGCAACTATACCGCCCCATATGAACTACTGTATCTTCACAATCTGACTTCACAGAAATCTTACATTGCGCAAGCAAAGTTCTCCGTGCGATTTGAACAGATACAATCCGATATTAACTATAGAGCAATGGCCCACCAGCCTTCTGGTCGCAAGATCCTCCCTTTGCAATGAAGAATCCGGAATTTTCCCCCCAGTTCAACATTTATACATATTTCTTACTACAAGGTCTTAGTGCGCTACAAAATATGCTACGGCGTAGCTCGCTCTTTGCTACGTCGTAGCCCACCCTACGCGTCGACTGCAATTTTGTCGCTTCTACGGAATGCGAAGGCTTTCTATGTGTAATTAATTCAAGCTTACCAAATATTTTCCTTTTAACTGACTTCAAAAAGGAGGAGATTGTCAATTCAACAAAATATATTATGAAATTCGTATTTTAGACATGTGTTTTTTTTTACTGATCGATTGCGTCAGATGAGGGCTACTACTGACCACATAATTTTAATTACAGCTATACAAAAGAAACACGTTACGTCACACGTCATGGCAGATGTGCTTGGGAAAGTTGACAAAAGTGAAAATAAATCGGAAATAATTACGCACGTTCGCGAAGGTATGTTTGTCTCTCAATGGTCCAAAAAGTCTAAATTTTTGTCATAGTTAGTCGTTTTGATGTTGTCTTGTTGATGAGATTGGGTATTATTATGCGGAGAGTGAATTATTTTATGTTCCTTTCAATTGTTTATGTAATACTTTGTTCCTATAAGTAGCATACTCTGGGTGCATCGTTTTCACATAATATTAAATTAATTTTTGTATATCAAATATTGTAAAACCATTATTTGAAAAGAGTAACTATGGAGTTTCTTGTTCGTTCTTCTCCATAAGAATCTACCTTTCCGAATGGACAGTAGAGTCACTTTATTAATTTAATACTACTATTTTACTGAACTGTTAATTATGACGTTCAAAAGTGCCGTTCAATGGCCTAATTGAACTAAACGTTTTGACTTTATGTCAATGATTACATTTTTTTAGTTTTTGCCTACAATCTAATGTAAAGGTAATTTTAGCGGTAAAGCATGGAAAACTACCCCCTGCTGTGATGGAGGACATTCTCACGGATGTAAAGTCTAGTGATGATAAGGCTGCAGTTGCGAAGAAGGTTCGCAAAGGTAAACAAAAATATTCACCTAAACACGTAATTTAAACACAAACAACTTTATTAAAAAAAAAAGTAATCGCTGTTAGTTTATCCTGATAAGTTAATACTGATTGGTGCGTAGTGCGCTCCTTTTTGTAGTTTTTGTATTTTCTTTATTTTATTATTCTGTTTTCAATTGCATACTTCGTATAATGTTAAGTGGAAGTGCGGAGTCACCTAACACAAGTATCTTCTTGCTTATAAGGTGATCTCCAAATATCGTACGTTGAAGACTTATATAATTGAAATAAACATTTCTTTTTTTTTTTAATTGGCACATAATTAATTACAAATTAGTTTTTTTTTTATTGATACGCTCGGACGCTCGGGTTTCTTTTATTTCTCACCTGATCGAAAGCGACGATGTGATTGATGATGGAGCCTAGAAGTAACCTATTCCACATAGAATTTCAATATAGTATCTACAAATCAGTGTTCATAATAATGACATGGTTACGATTTTGAAGTGAAAACTTCTTTAGTTGTGCACTTTTTGGGATGGGTTTTGAAGTGTTCAATTTTTAATGTAATATAAATTGTCATGTTTGTGTACGATAGAGCAATAAATGAATATTGTATTTTACCACATAAATGATAGTACTTTTATACTGATAATTAAAGCAATTCGTGCGAAATTATTCCCTAACCATTCCAAAATATCAAAAATGCACAACGTTAATGTTCAAGTTTTCACTTCTGCTGGCACTCCCCGAGTGCAACCCGTTGTTTTTTTTAATAAAGCCCATAATATTTACCAAGGTCATCTACCCCTAAAGACCAGGCATAATATTTAACACAAAATTATTATTTTAATACTTTATCTGCCATATTGGCTGATAAAATATCAAAATATAAATTTGAACGCTATTTTGTAAGATGTTTTATTACAGTTCTCATTGCACAGGTTTTTAAGAGTTTTATTACCCAATGTTTCAGGAACTTTGTGTACCTAGATTCTTGCTTTTTGAATTTTATTCCTGATTAATTAATATTATAATTTTAGCGTTAGAAAAGAAACTGGTGCTACCTCACATCTCGGAGAAAATAGCGGATGATTTAAAACCTAGTGATAATAAAGAAAAAGCTATCAAAAATATTCAGCAAGGTAAGTCGATGAAGTAGTAAAAATATATTGTATATTGTCTTTTTTTTTTTTTTCTTAAATTTAATATGGGTTTGCTCTTGACTCTAGTCTAGGTCATAGATGACAGAGACAAAGTCGACGATAGATCGAGCTTACCCAGAAGAAGCCTGTTCACTCTAATTTTGAAGAGATTAGGGTCGTATGCGTTCGGAAACACATATTAAGGGCCATCGCACTTCCATTAGCAAAATATTCAGTCGTTTTCATGTAATAAATTAACTAAATAACAGCTGGAATAGAGGTGAAAATAGCTTGAAGATAAGATGCATAAACGCACAAAAGTGAAAAAAAGCTCTTTCCATTAATTTAGTTTGTTTATGTCATAGAGAATATGATCAATTTTGCTGCAGTGTCTAAACCCAAGTCTATACTAATACGATATGCCTAAATTATTTATGGCAGTGGTCACCCTTTCGTAATTTTGATAGTAACCAGGTGGTTAGGTGGTAAGCCACACTGCATAAAAAACCCGCGAATTTCATGCGTGAGTAGGTACTCACGCATGAAATTCACGGGTTTTTTATGCAGTGTGGCTTACTCTCAATCCTAATTACAGCTGTAGAAAAGGGAGAAATATCCCCTGAAGTATTGGAAGATGTAGCCAAGACTATACGGCCTGGTGACAATAAGTCACAAGTCAAGAAGAAGATCCGAAAAGGTATGTAAATAATAGAGACTTTTAATTATGATCATGAAAAATACGTCGAGACTAGAAATATATGGTAAGCGCCAGATAAACATGCTGTAAAGTTCAATGACCTTTCCCTAATATCCCTTCATAGATACCCGAACAATAAATTATGAACCGTTTTTCACTACTAGAGAATGTAAAGGATCACGCTAGAAGTCGATTCAGGACAGCTTTGTGTCTTTATTTATGTTTTTGTTATTAAGAAAGTCAATAAATAAATGTACGTGGGTCAATGACCGTTATTCCACATTTATCTGGTGTCTACTATAGAAGTACTTTAATATTACATTGAATTAGCTAGGTTTAATATTTATTTGCTGATTACAGCTCTGGAGAAGAGATATGTGACTCCATCCGCTGCGGATCTTTTCCTCAAAGAATGCATATGCCATGGTAACACTAAGTCTGCAATCTTGAAAAATGTCCGCCAAGGTTTGTTTTTTTATTTATTTAATTTAAGTATCACCAACGAGTGTTACAAAATAATTAACAACTTACAGAAATACTGTGGTACACTTAACCTTATCCTATAATGCACACTTAATTACAGACAAGCTGCAACAGCTTGCGTATAAACTGAGCGTACACTGCTCGAAATAAAACAGCATTCATAACAGCTACTTAAGAACGTCGGTTCTTAAGTAGCTGTTATGAATGCTGGTGCAGTACAGCAAATATGGCAAATAAGGCACATCGGCTTTTAAAAAAAAATCGGCTTTATTGCTGTGCCGCTTACCTGTGGTAGGCTTTTTTGAAGATCGATGCATGTCTCCTAACACCTGGATGCTGTACCTATGTGAACCACCAGGTCTAATAAAAAAAAGTAATACTAAGTTGGTGTCAGAATTTTAATACTTCACCTTTCTGTATAAGGGTTTATTTGGAATTAATAAATGTTATTTTGTTTCTAGCTGTAGCCAAGAAAAAACTACCACCCGTAATTTTGGATGATATTAATGCTGAAATTAAGCCCGGTGACAAAAGAGCTCAGGTCAAGAAGAAGATTATAAAAGGTACGAAAAAATATAATTACAACAGTGATGAAAAACCTGGTATCGTGGAGTTTTTTAATTATTAAAATCTCATGCATTAGTAAAAATCACTGTACAAAGGTGGAGTTAATCTTTAGTAATTTTCTACCAGTCGCCCTTAAGGTGGTGTTGATTCAGAAAATGACAGGTGCAACTTAAAAGAGAGACAAGAAAGAAACAATAAAAATTCATACTTTGAACTAACATTAGAAATAGATCTTTATTGTCCCATTTGAAATAATTAAAACCATTTTATAGTTAAGTATAAATAAATCAATCATAAAACCATAATTTCAGCTATCGAAAAGAGGAAAAAGACGTCAAAGGACATAGATGAAATCGTCAACGAATTACGACCTACTGACAAGAAATCTGAAGTCCTGAAAGACATCCGTAAAGGTAACTTGAAATTTTATGTTTAACATCCGTTCCTATTTTTTCCCAGTTTAAAAGTTGACAACAAGTAATAGTTGCATACAAATTTAGAATTGTCAATGAGGAAAGACACAAAAATCAGTGAACATGATGCAACAGTAGGTGTAACAAAGCTGCCAGTGATGATCATGATAACTAAAATAAATTATTCACATCATGTTTTGCTTATAAATATTTTAAATGAAAAGGTCTTAGTTGTTAAATTGATTTTTCGGAGATTTGAAAGATACTACTTCTACAATATAATGATAGTGTACTATAGTGGTGTAGGATGTAGCCGCTGGCAAAAGGTAGTTAGAAAGATTTGCATTTTTTTTTTGAAGTAATCGTTAATAATTTTACAGCGGTGGGCAAGGGACAAATTTTGCCCGCTGTCATGGAAGACATTCACGCCACCGTAAAACCTGGAGATACTAAGTCTGTTATTACGATGAAGGTCCAAAAAGGTGGGTTGAAGAAAATCATAATAAGTAACAGGTTTCCAACATTTGAAATTTTCGTATTTTTTTTTCATTGTGAGAGAGATTATTTGAATGAAAAGCAGATGAATGATAATGTGACTGCAGAGAGCGAATAATGAATGAGAAACCCAAGACACACAAGCGAAATATAGCCAAGATAGACAGAGAAAGCAAACAAGCACTGTTCTTGACGCCAATCATATTGATAATTTCAGCGATAGCTAAAAAGCACGTGACTCCATCCAACGTGAATGAAGTAATGCATGGTATCAATTCTAGTGAAGATAAAGAAGAAATCCTTGAAACAGTTCTTAAAGGTAATCCGTATAAATGCATGATGATACTACACAAACTCTATACATACTACATTATGGCTCAAGATCGTGTGGGTTTGAAAACTGAAAGGAATGGCTTTGCCCTGCAATGGGGTACAGGTTGATTGCTTCATATTATTTTATCTACAGGGTTTATCAGAAGTGCGGGGTCAAATTGAAGGGTGGTGTTTTGTATCTGCCATAAAATTAGAAAAAAAGTTGAAAATTAAGGTAAATTTTGGTACTTACAAGATTTGCGCAAATCTAAAAGTCAAAAAAAAGTAAAAAATCAAAGCATTTATTTCAAATAAACCATTATCAGGTACTTTTGAATTGTCAAAGTCAGTCCGTCAAAAACATGAAGCTATTTGCACGTTCGCAAGCGTAGATCTCTATGGAGAAGAACGTGCAAGAAACTCCACGGACACTCTTTTAAATCATTTTATGTTTACAAAAATCCTGGTTACATAAACCTTGTTGCTTCTATATATGAGAACAATGTAAAGAAAGAAAAAAAACAATTTATAGTATGAAATATTAAAATGAGGCAGTGGCAACCAAGGGATGACCAGTCTCCACTGACGGCGCCCGTTCACGAACATGACGCGTGCATCAGCACCATTCAGCTCAACCATTTTGAAGGGAACTGAATGATCCGATACACGCGCCACCATCAGCGAGACATTGGAGTGAGCATGACACACCCTCAACTGCCCCTGCTATTTCATGTCAAACAAGGAAACTATCTATTAACATAATGGTCCAGGGTTCTCACATTTACAGAACTTGAAATAAAAATTGCTTCTAAATTATATAAAACTATGAATATCAATCTGAAAATACAGAAAAAGAAAAGTTTATTCCAAACATAATATAAGATTATGCGGAATAGTATTATTATTAGACATAAAAGAGGGTGAGCATCTCTTCCAAATATAAAACCTAACTAGTGGAACCAAGCGGCTGAGGCTGTGGAGCAGGACCGGCATTTAGCCAAGCATTTTTATCAAGGATATAATCTTCCAGTTTATAATATGCCTGTCTACATAGAGTGCGTTTTATGCATGTTTTAAATTTTTTCTCATTCAGTTCGAGAATCTCACGTGGTATTTTATTATAAAACTTAATACAATATCCCATAAAAGAAGTGTGTACTTTAGCCAATCTGAATCGGGGTTGATCTAATTTATTCCTATTTCTAGTATTAAAATTATGCCTATCACTAATCTTATTAAAAAGATGAATATTTTTCCGAACATACATAATGTTTTCGTATATGTATTGACAAGGTACCGTCATGATGTTAATATCCTTAAACAGTTCCCTTAGGGAATCGCGCCGACCAAGATGGTATATGGCTCTGATGGCTCTTTTCTGCAGAATAAATATAGACTCGATGTCTGCAGCTCGTCCCCATAATAAGATACCGTAAGACATTATACTATGAAAGTATAATGTCTAAATTTGCCCATATCTTTTTATCGTGTTGACTCAAGACCTTGATTTTTATACACCTAATAGGGACCTCAGTATCTGGTATAATATATTTCCTGAGAAAATCGGTGGTGACACACGGACAAGAGAGTGATCTTATAAGGGTTCCTTTTTTTACCTTTTGAGGTACGGAACCCTAAAAATAAAATTACAACGACAAAAACTTCAGAAAATAATCATTTTAAAACAGTCTGATGAAGTTAGTGGTGTTTATTTCTGTTTAATCACATATTCGATGCCACCGACTGCATGACACTGCTGAAAAAGTGTTTTTTTTTAGCTTTTTATTCATTTTTCGAGGTTGGGTTTTTCGAAAAAAGTCAATATTTTTTTTATTTTAATATTGTTTCTTGACTCTATAGCAGCAACAGAACACCACCCTTAAATATAATCACGCACTTCTGGAACACCCTGTATACTACGCTAGTTTGAATTAGTTGGTTCCCCACAAAGGTCAGCCAGTTTTCATATGTAAATATAAGTAATGCTTTTCTTTTTTTAAATTTTATGTTTTTATTTTTTTTAATTTTTCTTTTTTTAATTTAATGTTTTAATCTATCACTCTTTGGGTAACCGTCAGCGAAACACAATCGTGCACTAGCAAAACGTGACTAACTATGTACCCTTAGCTATGTTTGGGTCACCAAGATACAGGCTGTGCCTAGTTTGGGACCCGCTGCTACATCTCTTGGATTGTCTTCGGATAGTTCAATTGTCTTAATGTGTTACTAGTATGTTTAAGGACTTTGTGCAAGGTCAATAAATTATTATTATTATATTATATATTTACAGCGAATTGAAGAGATGAAATCAATTATCTAATTGTATATTAGCTGTAGAAGTACCTACAGACAAACATTTTCATAATAGGTACTGTATTTTTTTCAGTAATCTTATTTATAGTATTATAAAATTGTTTATTTTAGCGGTTAACAAAGGCAAACTGCCCCACGCTGTCATGGAAGATATAACCGCCGATGTTCGACCTAATGACAAAAAGGCTGCTGTTCTAAAGAAAGTAATAACAGGCAAGTAAAAGTGTTAGTTAACACAATGTAAGAAATAAGACTAATTTAAATTTACCTAAATTTACCATTACAGCAATCGAAAAGAGGCAAATTCCTCAAGATGTTATGAAAAATATAGTTGATAATATAGAGTCCGATCGTAAGGAAAAAGCTTTGAAAAAAATTCGTGCAGGTAACTTGCCAACAAGTCTTTTTTTCTTCAAGTTTTGTATACATTATGTACAACTAGTTGCCGCCCGCGGCTCCGCCCTGGTGATTGTCGTAATTATTCCAAGGGAACATCCTCCCGGAATAATATGTCCTTTCCCGGGATACAAACAATCTCTATACCAAATTTCATCTAAATCGGTCCAGCCGTTTGCGCGTGAAGAAGTAAGAAACATACACACACACACTCACAAACTTTCGCATTTATAATATAAGTGTGATAACTTACCAAGATAGATAGTAGCATATTTTACAATTGCATCTGGACGAAGATCGAGAATAAGAAAGAGACGGCCTTTTTGATAACGGCATAATGGTTTCAAGCACTACTGTTGAGCCATTTAGCATGAGATCTTTAACTTCCGATTTCATCCAATACCATAAAAACCGTATTTCTTGCAGCGGTAGATAAAGGTGAACTGTCGCCTGCTGTCCTTGAAGATGTGACAGGCGCTGTGAATGCGGGAGACACAAAGTCTATGATTATGAAGAAGATCGATCAATGTGAGTAAATGAAATTTACTTGATGGAACTGGAATCTGAGCCATGAATATGTTAAGTCAACCAGATTGCCAATTTTACTAAGTTTTAAACAACGTTCGCATTCGCATCTCAGTCGCAATCTGTCAAAAATGAAGGGAAAACTACGCTGTTTAGGGTTCCGCAGTCAAACAAGGAACTCTACTTAATATTTTTGGTGGTATTTTATGTTCTAGCAATTGCCAAAAGGCACATAACGGCCTGTTCCGCAGAAACTGTGCTCGCTGATGTCGACACAAGTGCGAATAGGAAGGAAATCATCAAGAAGATTAGTGAAGGCAAGTACCTCATTAAAGATTTCGCATTTTAGACTATTTGGCATGTCATTTGTGAAACAATTCTGAAGAGTAGTGACTAGCGAATTTTTTACGTACTCGATTGCGTAAACGTTTACTTATGTCAAATCGCATGGGTTGTTCTATACGATTTGACATAAGCGAACGTTTCCGCGATAAGTTTTCCTTATTTAGTCTTAGTACGATATGACGTTTACGTAAACGTGTTTAAGTCCGATAAAAAACTCACACTAAGGGCACTTTAGTATAGTGTGAAACTAACGTAATTTACGCAGCGCAAAGTGAATCACCGAAATTACGTCGCCATTCTGGTTCAAACAGTGTTGCCATCCAAAATGAGTCAACATAAAACCAAAGCGTCATATCATTATATTCCTTGACTCACTTTGAGCAATGCAAATTATGTTGATGCCATAGCCACAGCACGACGAGTACTGTAAATATGTCCAAACTTGGTTTACATCAGGACATTATGAATAACATTGTTGTAACTATGGGCCATCGTTTCACATCATTTTTAGTAAAGTATTTCTCATGCAATTTGTTTATTTTAGCCGTTGACCAGGGAGTACTGCCACCCTCCGTTATAGATGAAATCGAAGCGGAATTGAAGCTCAGTGACAGAACGTCTGCAGTGAAAAGGAAGGTTCATAGAGGTATATTCTAATACACCCTTATCCGACAAATTTTGACTTTGGTACCTTTGGAATACCTAGTCTTCGAACACAAAATCGGGTAGCCTAGACCAGACAATATATTACTACAGACGGGCATTTTATTTAATTAATAATATGGAAAAAAAATTGCACGTCTACAACAGCGGAAAACTGAACAAAATATGGAGGAAAGATCCCTTGCTCTGCAGTGGGACAATATGGGCTAGCTATATTAGATTTATCAATAACTTAACTTACTTGCCCTATCTGTCTGGCAAAAATAACTGTGACCGCACATCTGCACCTAATAGCTTGAGAGTACTTAAAAATAGGCACCGGCTACGAAATTTTTTATAAGTAACTTCTTCATTTGCCCCAAAGCCGAGTGACATTGTCACGCGCGTGGCGTGTGCTCGTCCACATTATCGAAGCAAGCCCCGTGACAATTGCCACGCAGTTTGTACCGACGAAATGTCACAAATGTGGACCCACCTTTATTGTAAACTAGTGGCCCGCCCCGGCTTCGCCCGGATGTATATGTATTTACAAAATTTTCATAAGAACCTTCTCCTGACAATAACAAACACAACAAAAAAAGAATTAGCGAAATTGGTCCAGCCGTTCACGCGTGATGACGTGACCAAGGGAAATAGGAATTTATTTTTATAGATATAGATGTAAATTAACCGCTACATGCTCATAGGAGAAGGACAGGAAGTTGATGATGATGATTAGAATTCTAAGAAGAAAATATACAATTTATTTATTTATTTTTATTTATTTAACAGTTTATGTACACACATTTAACAAATAAATAAGAAGAAGGGAACAGAAAAATAGGTACAAAGGTGATGCTTATTTCTAAAGAAATCTCTTCCAGCATACCTGCGAAATGAGAGTCGAATAAAAGAGATGTAGACATCGTGTGTAAAAGTTATGTTAACATATAAAGATTGTTATTATAAAATTACAGTGATAAAAAGGAAGACAGTGTCGCCACTTCTCGTGGCTGATTTAACCGGCAACGCTTTGGCAAAGGACGAACAGGCTGAAGTCATGAAGAAACTCCGTACAGGTCAGCCTACTAAACCATTGACTATAGAATTTATTCAGCACGCCTATTATATAGCATAACATAATCATCCCGACCGAAATTCGACCTAGATGGCTAATTTCTAAAGAGCTTAGCCAAGAACACAGGAAATATTATAGTGCGCAAATACAGGTGCTATCTCTGGTATTTTACTTTCATAGCAATCTGACACGACCGGGGAACTCAGGCCCAGGACCATCGCCTTTACGTGCTTTCTGAAGCGCCAGGATGCCACACCACAAACTTACAAACTTCAGGCTGCTACTGCGATATTCGCTATCGAAAAACCCAGTAACGTAAGTGCGGCCACGAAACCATCGGGGAACATAACAGCACCATTCACCAAGTAACAGAGGAGAGAACACTCACAAAGAAGTACAAACCATAACGAAACAAAATAACAAAATAAAATACTTCCATGTTAAATGTATCGTCAATGATAACTAGTTTTATTTTTCTTGCTTCAGCGGTCGAAGATGGTCTGCTCGATGCGGCTGTTCTGGAAGAAATTACGGCCGACGTGAAGGCTTGTGATACCAAGGCTATTATTATGACAAAGGTCCGCAAAGGTAAGTCGTTAAAATGTGCTGAAAAATGGTCATATGTTTAGTCGACCTTGTTGCTGCGGGCAGCTTTATCACCCGAAGGTTAAAAGTTGCTTGCAAATTTTAAAATGACAAGGAAAAAGTAAATATCTGGCAGTTATGAGTCACAATATATTATATACATTATACAGGTAACCTAAAGTATAAGTAGTTACTAAATACTTATGAATAACTAGATAATCAATTCACGAAATTATGTACAAACGCTAATAAAAACAAAAGAAATCATTGGCCATAAAAAAATGCATCCACATCGCTGTCAATTTTTTTCGGCTAAAGAATCAGCATCAACCAGCCATTCAACGCGGCAATGCTGCAGTGTTCGGGGCAGTTAAGTTTTTGACCCTTAGTGACGTTTCAAATGTCGTCAAAAGTGACGAAGCTATTAGGTACGCGGTCGACTATACATGCAGGTGCGTAATAATGACGTCGAAAAGTTTTATATTAGTATGACCCAATACGTCACTTTGCCGCGTCAAATCACCCACCCGCACAAAACGTATTGGGAACACATTAATTGTGCTTACAGCTAAGGAGTGGATTTCCCTGCCAGTATTGGCGTATCCAGGGGCTTTTTTTCCAGGGGGGACGGTATAAGTAGGTAACTTTGTTGACTGATGCAGGAACGCCAAGAACTTAGAGAGTGCAAAATGCAAGAGCGAGCGAAGCGAACTCGTAAACTTTTGCAGCCCCTGTTGGATAGGTTTGATTTTCTATTAGCCACTCATACTTATATAGCAGTAAGTTTCTTGACTGCTGCAGGAAAGCATAAATATAAACGCCTATGTCTACCAGATTCTGTGTTTCCTGATAGCCACAACCTGGGAGTCTTTAAGTCAAGAGTCAATAGGCAAGCGTGCTCCATCTTCGACCACATCATCGCTTACCATCAGGTGAGATAGTGGTGAAACGCGTGTCTATCAATAGTAAAAAATTGTTTTATTAAAACCGAGTCATGTCATATGGATGCAGAAAAAATACAATTGTGGCTTGACTAAGCGGAAAATCCCAGTTTATAGTAAATTCGCTAAGCTGGGTATAATTTTCCCTGACAAACATACAATACAACTTACATTAACAGTATCATTTAAAAATTTATCTAAAAAATCCGCTTCAAGTACCTACCTACCAAGTACCGAAAGTACAACGTATTTGGCGTTTTTCGTTTATTGTATCGAAACGCTTTTTTTAACACTTATTTAGACCGTAGACTGCCCGACAACCTATGTGAAGCCAACCTTTTTTTGGTGACGTGTTGAAATCCTCATGGACTAAAACCACCTCGTGTTCACTCGCACCCCTGCTACAGGAGCGCTTAAGCAATCTGGTCAAACTGGGGAAGTGAGGTGTTTTACTCTCTCCGCGACGTCTAAGAGGGGCGCGCGTGGAATAACACGCGCCACCACCTCGGGTCATAATATAATGGGGGGCAGAGAGCATTATCTGCCCTCCGCCGACGCCCAATGCGCCTGCTGTGGGCTGGAAGAGCACTCGAAATCTCCCTCTCCTTTTCCTATGTCTCCTCATTATCATCCTTGAATGAAATGAAATTAGATCATTGCGTCACACGACGCTATGCTGCCGACCATGGAACGAATCACAGCCGGCAGCGACAGGTCGATTTCCACTTCTAAACCGAAAGCACGGCGCGGCTCCTCCCAAGCTGCGCACTCTGCAATCGTATGCCACGCCGTGTCGTCACGACAATGAACGCAGTAAGGACACCGAGCGTCTCGCTCCCTGCCTAGGCGATGTGGAAACTTCCCGAAGCATCCGTGCCCCGAGAGTACCTGAGTGGCTCTGAATGACAGGAAGCCGTGCCTCCTCCCGAACCAGTCGTCAAGCACCGGCCGGACCGCCTCGAAGGAGGCGGTAGGCTGCAGAAACCTATATCTGGAGCGAGCCTCTACCAACCGGGCGAACCATATTAGGGCACATGCCCTAGGGCATCCTAGGATGTCGAACCTTTGTTGTCGAACGTGCCTTTTATTTTCAATAATATTAAATTTAAATTAAAAACTTATGTCGTGATCGAATGCACACAAAGTAAAGCTAGAAGCAATTAACTGAAAACTGTTTTTAAACCAAGATTCAGAGAACCATACCTACGAATTCTGTTTTATTTTCATTTAAATGAAATCAAAAGTTAGTCGACTAGTCAGTAGTTGTTTTATAATAGGCTTAAGTACAAATATTCGCGTGCCTGAATTATTTTGTCGCGTGCCTCTAGTTCGCCATCCATCTCTAGGAGATACTTTCATGGGATCGCCGTTGTCGAAATCGATAAAGAAAACCAAATATATGTACATATATCGAAACTATGGAAGTTGGGTTATCTTTATAAAGCTTTTACTTACATTATTTATGTATGTTGATTTCAGCGACAGCAAAAAGGTATGTTACGCCCGGAACCATGGAAGAAGTACTAGCTACTATTAAGAAAACAGACAATAAGAAGGAAATTATAAACAAGATACGTAAAGGTTTGTAGAAGACGACGGATAGAAGGAACCATCATGATTTCAGTGTAGGACGGAGACGAACCCATCACTTCCCGTGGGTGTTGTAAGTGGCGACTAAGGGACTCACCTGAAAATGGGAAGAAGCATTCTCTGTGCATTGCAACAGCTACACTGCGTTCGTCAACCCGCCTGCCAAGCGTGGCGGTTATGGCAAACACCCCCTTTAGGAAAGCCTATGTCCAGCAGTGGACGTCTTGGCTGATATGATGATGATGATGATGTGGGAGACAGAGCCACACTATAATAATAATATATAGTTTATTTCTCTCATAAAGGTACATTGTTACAGTTATATATTTATCCATTTTTGCCTTATTCTAGAACCTTTGTGAGTGCTGAACTGTCCCTGTACACAATATCATATTTTGAATTCTCATAAATTAGATAAGGCATTTTAACAGTAGAAGTGGGGGTTTGGTACATCTACATAATGACAACTACATTGAAACAATGCTTACTAATCAATTCTTTTACATCACTATGCCAATTTAACGTTGCTGCACACTTAATAAAAAAATGGCAATACAGAAAACATTAACTGTACACTAAATGGCTTGTTCAACTCTGTACTTGTGCTTTTAGAGGACCTAGTGGAAGTGAATAAAGTACTTCATACTCAAATGTATGTGTTATAATGAGGTACATTTTGTATGTCAGAATATTTTGTGCCCAACGGAATCATAGATTATTTTTTAACCGACTTCAAAAAAAGGAGGAGGTTCTCAATTTTTTTTTTTTTTTTAATGGCTTCATTGACCAAGGCCGACCATCAGGTAATAGGCAAGTAAATGTGTTTCCCATACATCCGAATACTTAAAACAAAACTTATAATTTTAGGGGTCAAGAAAGGACAGCTACCCCAAGTTGTACTGGATGATATTGTCGTCGAAGTATCGCCTACTGATGATAGGGAAAAAGTTATGGAAAAAGTTCGCAAAGGTATGTGGCCTTTAGTTTTATTAAATAAAATAAGCATTATGAAGAAGCCCACCAAAAAACAACATGCGGGGCAGTCTTTGGGGACTGCCGATAGAAGTGAAAACTAAGCAAAAGCTACAGCGTTCGGTGATGATGACACGAGATCCATGATTTTTGTTCACTCAAAAAGTTCTCAACGCGCCTAAAGAAGCTTTCATTCAAAAATGTAACCAATGCATAAATTAAATGTTCAACTCAGAAAATTAGGAACAATATTAGTTGATATTACATAACTGTGACAGTTGCATTTAGATATCGTTTATCTATAAGTATCTAACTTGTTATTAAACGATGGTCATTTTAGGCAATGACGAATATGAGGATAATGTGGTGCACCACAAGTTTTAAATAGCTTTGCAATCAGTTCACTAGCGGAAAAAAACCGGAAAAGATAAATTATACACGCTGAAATTTTAATGGTTGTTTTCCCGCGGCAGAACGATTAGCAAAACTTAAAAATTAAAAATGTTTCTGTTTTCAAATTATTAAGAAAAATATTCATAAACTCGAAAGCGTGAGAAGCAATAGTAACTCAATAGATGTGACGTAGGTACTACTCCAAACACACTCACGTGCCGCCGTTCGCTCTTTTCACGTTGTCGGCAAAGCGGCGGCGCACCGACAAAGTGAAAGGCGATTCATAAATGTTCAGATCAAAACAAGCCCTCGCGCGTAGTAAAACGGCATTAACTTGCCTGCAAGAACGCGGTGAGTGAGGCCCCGCGCATCGCGCGCGGCGTCCTTTTATGTCAACTTATTCGGTACCTATTGTGTTTCATTAAATCAGGGAGTACCTACCAGCTGGTTGCTACCGCGGCCGCTTTGCACGAAACTATCGCGATGTATCGAACATGTCTGATTTTAATTCAGAATAGATCTTTGTCTCATATTACTTTTCTATGTAGTTGTCGGTTCGAAATCGCTTTCGAGTTTTGTTAATCACAATTATTATTCTGCCATTTCTAGATTTTAAATTTATTATTATTCATAAATCGATTGTATTACCAAAACAAACTCATTTCGCTGCGGGAAAATAACGGTTAAAATTTCAGCTTGTCTACATTTATTTATCTAAATACAGATATTCTTCATGATAGTCACACACATATCTCATTTTGTCGCAAAAGTTCTAACACCACCGCAAAGGCTCTTAAAGTATTTGTTGCAATGGAATTTGATCTTTGTCAGACAAAGATCAAATTCCATTGCAACAATATTACTTTTATGAAAAGTCATATGAGACAAAGATCTATTCTGAATTAAAATCAGACACGTTCGTTACCTACCCATTACAGCGGAAAAAATAACAGCAAAACCAATCGAATAATGTTATGTGGTAATTATTAATAACCACGTCTAAATATTAATCAATTAATGCTCTTGGATCGTAGATTTAAACATTAAATAGTAAAGGCCCATCAGAACGTTTGCTTATAATATGAGTTCACCATACTAGAAACACAGTGACTACTTAGATTACAGTACCTAGTAATTACACGACTGCTTTCGAAGTTAGCCGTTCGCCGTCTAGTCAGGCCTATGTCGGGTCAAGTAGTGGGAGTCAATAAAACGCGCCATCCACCAGTTCTATCCATCCATTAGTCAATGCCTAGAACCTGGATCATACCTTACTAACAATACAGGAATTTCCAACAATGCACTATTCTTGAATTTGTTCATCCCTCCATTCTAATATTATAAATTTGAAAGTGTGTCTGTCTGTCTGTTACATCTTCACGCTTATACCGCTGAACCGATTTAGATGAACTTTGATATGGAGATTGTTTGAGTCTAGGGAAAGGACGTGGGATAGTTTTTATCCCAGAAATTATCCCTTAAGTGGGTGAAAAGGGAGGTGAAAGTTTGTATGTAAATCAATAACCGCTGAACCGATTTAAATGAAATTGGGTATGGACATTGTTTGAGTTGTGGGGAAGGATATAGAATAGTTCTCCCAAATCATCCCTCAAAAGGTGGTGGTGGAAATTTGTAAAGGGAATCAATATATATTTTTTTAAGTTAAACGGTTTTATTGAAAATAAAGATTAAAATGATGTAGACAATGTACTAAAAGCAAAAAATAATTCGGTAAGTCCTACTAATCATCAAACCACTATCCTCATCAATCTAGGACATTAATCAGACGAAAAAATAAACAAACAGGGCAAGCTAAATAAAACCGTTTAAAAAGGACTATAACACTTTTATCTAATTCCACGCGGACGAAGTCGCGGGCTAAAGTTAGTTTTCAATAAATTTGCCGATCCTTTTCCCAACTATGCACTGTTGGGGTTGACTTCCAGTCTACCCGGGTAACATGCAGCGGCTGCCTGTCTGACCCCCACCACCCAGCAATTGGGTACCACAGAACCCCTTAGCGGGACTGATGTCAGATTATTTGGCTTCAATAGGTACGGTAGTAATGAATTCTTTTAATCTTCGTTCAGCCATCGAGAAGAAACAAGTGCCGCCAGTAGTGATGTATGACCTGATGCACACCGGCGACGATAAGGCGCCAATGATGAAGAAGATCCGTATCGGTTAGTAACAATGTTCTCATATTCTTGTCTAATGGTGTTGCAAACTGCAGCCCACGGGTTAACTACGCAATTTTCCTTCGCTTTGAGGAAAATGTAAGAGGGAAAATCGACTGCAATGAACAAGACGAAGTATGCTTCTAAGGCGTCCGCGTCGTCCTAATTCAAAGTGATCATCGCGGAAATACACGATCGTCGCTATAATTTGTTTGGCAAAACTGGAAAGCGTCCCCTGTCAGGGTGACAACGCGATCGGTTTTGCCGTTGTCGCTAATTTTAGCTACATTTGTTCGAAAAGTCGTCTGGGAAGGTGACTCAATTTTTTTTCAAGTTTCTGGGGTATTTTTCCAGGAGTAACTATTATATGTAAATTTGTATGGCACTTGAGGCATTTCAGCAGTGCAATTCTGTAAACCGCTCACCTCGAACATAAAGTGGGCTGTCAATCCATACAATCAAGAAGCAATGACAGTTCACTTCATGCTCATTCTACCTAAGTTAACACGTTGGAATGTTGTCAGAATAGACCGACTGTTCAGCATCATCTCTGAAATGGCAGTAATGTTGCTGCGAAGCCTCATTCTACTTATTGTCTGTAAATAAAACAAGCCAGCCGAGCCGCGTCCTCCGCGCCGGCCACGCCTGGCGGCTGCGGCGCCCGCTATCCTTCAGCTTTCTCAGCAGCGACCTACATTGTGTCTTTAATTATTAAATTTAAGTTTTTATAGTCATTTTCATTGTTAATTCATTAGTCGTATATTAAGTTTCTGAAGCAATTTCTAGCCTAAAACACAGGTTCAACCTAGTTCAAGCATTTAAGCAAATGTGTTCTTTTGTCTTTTAAAGATATTTTATTGTAAATGTGCCCCATTTTATAAATAAACTATATCATTGTTATTATAACTGCCGAAATTCTTTCTAATCTACTACTACTCTCTAAACCCGAAGTCCGTAGTTTCAGGCGTATTCTACTCCGTATTTAAACTACGGACTTCGGGCTTAGAGAGTAGCCTCCCTCACATGCAATCTAGTTGCTTGCCATATAAAAACCAACGATCTTAATTTCAGCTGTGAAAAAGAAAAAACTAAGTCCGTCTGTCGTGGATGATATCGCCATCCATGTAAGTTCTGGAGATAGGACTGAAGTCATGAAGAAAGTCAGGGAAGGTTAGTCATTATGAAATAATCAATATATACAAAATTCTTTCGTTATTGACTGCACACTCATTCAGTGTCTGATAGACTACGCACGGCCGAAATTATGGTCGTAGAAAGCAGAAAGGACTGACTTTGAAACTGGAGGTCGTGGGTTCGATTTCCACCCAGGACAAATCTTTGTGTGATGAACATGATCATTTATTCTGTGTCTGGGTGTAATTTATGTATAATATGTACATATGTATTTAGAAATATATAAGTATGTTTATCAGACGTCTGGTTGCCATAGCACAGGCTCTGCCTAGTTTGGGATCGGATGACTGTGTGTGAGTTGTCCCAAGATATTATTATTAGAAGATATTATTAGGAGCACGAAGTTTTCTTGGGGAGTGTAGGGGAGCACTAAGAGAGAGTTTCCTGAATTTCCTACGGGAACGGATAAAAAACGACATATGCGCATGCGAAGACTAGTATAATTTATAATTTAAATCTTCTCTATTCTCTATTGTACACCATATTTCTATATATTCTCTATTATATACCATAGCATTGCGGGATTTGTTCGAAAGATTCACCGCGGCCCTGGAAAGCAAAGGGCTTTAGAAGGAACACGGATGGGTTTTAGTCAGTAAGAGTCTAACACGCCCTTACGCTCCACCCAGAGCGGAAGAAGTCATTTGATGATTTCACATCCTTAAAAAAAAGAAACTCCCATAGCAAATTATGTATTTAAAGTGAAGAAAAGTTCATGTACAAAGGCGAGCTTAACTATATGTAATTGCCTACCTTATACCTACTTTCATACACAGAATGTTTCCTCTTCAGTGTTGCCTAAATAAGCCAAACAAATTAGAAGGAAATCGTTATTTTTTATTGAAACACATAATCTGAAATCAAGTACCAAATAACGATAAATGTAGGTTTTTATTTTATATAAATTAAATTTAACATCAGGATAACGGTATTATGGTATATTTAAAAACTAATTATGGGAAGGGCTTTACTCAGATGCTATATTTGAATGTTCTGAAACGAAAAGGTTCATGCAAACCCATCACTTAATAGTGTTGTGTCTTTAGACTACTAATCACTAAATATTATAAAACAAAGTCTGTTCGTCTGTACAAAAACTGTCTGTATAAACTCAAAAACTACCGAACACATTTTCATACGGCTTTCACCCATGGACAAATTATTTCTTGATGAAGGTTTAGGTGTAGGTATACATTACTAGCTTTCGCGAATGTCGAAAATTATCCCAAGGGAACATACTCCCTGGAAAAAAAGTATAGTATGTGTTATTCCAGACTATAATCTACTTCTGTGCCAAAATTCTTCAAGATCCGTTCGGCCGTTTTGATGTGATAGAGTAACAAACATCCATCCATCCAAACATCCAAACTTTAGTGATGATGATTCTTGAAGATGTCGGAAAAAATCATGCCGGCTACCCGTGCGAGGCCGGCGCGCGCGCACGAGTTGTAAAGCCAACTGCCACACTGCTCAGAGCGACCACCTTTTAGAAAGTAAGGTGCTTGTTCATTGGCATCCACGAACCGGAAAGCTTAGTAAAAGTCAGCGGCCTTAATGACAATATGTTGTTGATGGTAGGTTGCTGATTAAACGGCGCCATTAAAAAAAAGGCTAGACCGTTAACTTAACGCCAACTGCTTTAATCAGCATTAAACCAGTTGGCCGCGGCACCTACACTAGATGAGCCTGATGGTGCACTACACCGCCACAAGAAAAAACTAACGAAGCGAAATTTGTAGCGCAACAAAAAAACGCAGCGTCGTCTATCCCGCCATCAACGAACTACTGAACAAATTCTACATCGCGGTACTGATACCGCGTGTTCAAATCGCACGGTAAACTCTGAAGTTTACCGTGCGATTTGAACATAAACTACAGTCCGAATATCAACTATCAAGCAATTGTCCACCGGACACAACAACCGTCTGGTCGGAGGATCCTCCCTCTTATACGGATTTTTGCGGGACTTTACCTCCTGTACCGCATACCCTCTATAACTGTATTGTCACTGCTGATAGCATCCTTATTCTTTATTGCACACACAAAAACTTACAAATACAAACACAACAGGACAGCTCATGTACAAAAGCTCAACCCGAAAATGGGGTTTCTAACAGCAAACCTCTGCATAATAGAGATGTTTGCAAATGTGTATACTAAGTGCATAAGTGTATACTAAGTTCACAGTAAAAACTCACCATCCAAATTGAAATTCAATGCCCTACAGTGTGGCAGTAAGAACCTTATTTTCAAATTAAGCTTGAGCAGGCATCTTGTGGTAAAGCCATCGTAGACCACATCCATTTCTTTCCATTAGACGAAAGCGACTTCAAGAGCTCATTTTTAATTAATAACAAAGCTACGAACATTTTTTACGAAGTAAAATACTAAGTGCACAGCCACTTCATAATAAAAATGGCCATTTCAGCTGTCGCAAAGGGACACCTGACACCATCTACATTGGAGATGATACGAGACATAGATGAAGCTAAACTATCAAAAGATATGGACAATGTACTCGACGATCTTGCTCACAGCAAAGATAAGGCCGAAATGGTAGAAAAGCTCCGGACAGGTAAGGAATTAGGATCAAATAAAATGAACAGTGACTGGAGAGGCAGGTGCTTACTGGACATAGATGCTTCGGGAAGTACCTGCATTGCAAGGGATGGGAGCAGATGCTCGTTTGTCATCACTGCGTGGACTGCCCCGAGGACGAAGCCGTGCTCAGCTTAAGCGCAGAAGCGTTATTTAGCGTGGGTGATCTCTTACTTTTGTCGTCTTACAAATGTTCTAGAATCTACAAGTGTCAGTACTTCCCGAATACAAGTTTTAGTTAAAGGAACTGATAGTTTGTCAATAGTTATAATCTTACTTATCCGAATGTTGGTCTATTGGACGCTCAAGAGGTGTTGGTAATGTTTCAGCGGTAGGCAAAGGTCGAGTTCCTGAATCTGTGATGGACGACATACTTAACAGCTTGAGCACTAAAGATGGAAAAGAAAGAACAATATTGAAGGCTCAAAGAGGTTAGCTAGAGGTTTTTGTATTGGTTTTTCTTAATTATTTTCTTATTTTCACTGAATCGAGGGTAGCCATTGAATATGATTGGACAGGGTATTGTTTCAGTAGATTTATATAGAGAAGCCCTTAATCATAACGTTTTAGCAGGAACCATTTTTTTTTAAATAATAATAGAGTTTTCTAATCTGTAATTAATTTTTCATCTCAAAGCCAAATAGAACAGACAAGGAATAAAGTTCAGTTCTGTAAAACACACATTATTTTCTTATATTTTCAGCTATGAGGAAGCGCCAATTACTGCCAAAGATAACCAAAATCGTAAAAGATAAAGATGGAAAAGCTAATGAGGCCATCGTCGGTCTCAGTCCGAGTGATGTACAATTGATCAATGAAGGTACCTACATATAAAACTTACAAAAACTACTATTCAACACTACGATATTTTTTTAATAATAATCTCCTTGATTCAATTATGAATTATGAATAAACTATCCCATTCTTGGACAAAGGCCTCCCAAATTTCTCTCTTTGTTGTGATTCCTCTTCAAAAAGAAATCAACTGTTTTGTTTCCGAATTTATAATAAATATATAGAATTTATAATAAATATATAATTATCATTTACTAAATAATTTCAGCTGCAAAAGAAGGAGAAATTTCGCCATCGGTTACGAAGATAATAAAAGAAAGCAGTGAACTTTGTGATTGTCAACCCAAAAAGGACTCTCTACTAGATACGTTTATGAGGAGAAAAAAAAAGAAAATGATCGTCCACAAGACAGATATAGTCGCATATATGACCGGTACTGAGACCGAGGCTCAAGTCTTAAAGAGGGTCAGAGCAGGTAATCATCAGGCTATTTTTACGCGAATGAGGGACAAAATTGATCACATACATTTTATTTTAATGTCAAACCAGAAAATTTGAATTATAAAACCTCTTTTTCCTTATGGTAGTTTAAAAGTTTTAGTTTGTAATGTAAAGCGCATATTCAATGGTTAGTCGCGTAAACGTCGACCTTGAAAAATAATTAATTTGTTAACAATTGAAATTTAAAAAATATTAATTTCAGCAATCAAAAAAGGAGAGATGTCACCGTCTGTCATGAAAATGCTATTAAACAAAGATAATGCTGGTATTATATATTCCGATGAAATGGCTCGTGCCCTTTTTCCTCCTGGAATATTGAGTAAGCTAAAGAGATCCAAAAGTTTAAAAACAACAGCAGAATACGAGGGTTCATCACTCAAACCCACTAATAGTGAACGATACACAAACGATACTACGTGCCGAAAAAGTAATCTGGTTTCTCAGCATGGAACTTGTGAACGCACACGTAATACACAATATAACATGATGTTCGATGGTATGCCAAAATATTCTATGCCACCTTTGTTTTCTTGGCTTAATCCTTGGAAATCTGTGGAGTCACAACTTTGTAATATGCAAGGTGTACAATCTTGTAAATTGCCTGAACAACAATCTTACGAATTGCCAAATTTACCCGATCCACAATCTTATAAATTGCCAGACATACAACCCAGTGAACCTGAAAAGAAACATCCAATTAAATATACACACATAAAACCTTGTAAATGTGGAAGTATAAAATGTATTGAAAAACTAGAAAAAATGACACTATCGCAAATGAAACTTACTCCAAGTGAGGCAAAATTAATAGCTTGTGTATGTAAGAGTGACATTTGTGGAAAAGAGTGTGACAAAATACTTGAATCTCTATTAAAGGCCAAAAAGACAAAAGCAATTAAAGAGGCAAAAGAACGAATACGAAAAGAGAAGGAGGAAATTATTAAACAAAAACGAAGGGAGCGAATAAAACAAAGGCTGCAACGAGAGAAATTGAAAGAGCAATGTGATATAGCGCGACAGATACTCAGAAGAAAATTGAATGAACGTGCTTTTAAACAGGTGATGAAGGAGATTGAATGTAAAAAGTTATCAGACAGAAAGTTGGCAGCCGCGTCTGTTTCAGATCTTGGCATAATCAGCGAGAATGTCTTTACCAGGAATAGATCCTCATTGACTACAAATTCGGATGATGGTCCGTGCTACTCAGATGAAGCTATGGAAATATATGAGTCAAAAGCAAGAATAAGGCATAGAATACGTAATATGAAAATAACAAAAACAATTGCGCAGATCAGAAAGGGGAGATATTTTAGAAGGAAGGGCAGGAGAGGTCAGCCCCTGGAGCCAGGATGTGACGAGGTCTATGTGCAGACGCTCAAAAAGAAACCATGTATATGGGTATTTGATTTATGCCCAAATTTTTACCCGAAATGTATATCTTTGCTTAAATTTTGGAGACAGTTTATTCATGTGATCCTTTTTATGTTGGCTTTGGTTGTGTGGACTCCGTGCTTACTTTGTTTACAAGTTATAAATTTGTAGCAAGGCTTTTTTTTGTTTCCAAATGTTGTAAGTGAAATGAATCATCATTTTTGTTGAAGAAAATGAAGGTTTTTTTATTAATTTGGTGTTTTATTACAATAATTCTCTGTTACGTCCCAATTAAGTTAGCAGATCGATATGTTGCAGCCATATCGTATAACACGCCGTATAACATCAAGGCGCGCTGGATTGAAAAGCGCCGCTGTAATGTAATGAGGCTACCTCACGTTCTCCAGGAAGGCTAGAGGCTATATAACATCACGTTACGACCAATTTGAGCTTAGCATTCATGAAAAATGTGACGCAGACGAAGTTGCGCGGGTCAGCTAGTACCTACTAAGTATAGATTATTAGGCATCGTCCTTATATAAAGCGACCATTGCGCATACACGCATATCATCAGCATTATAATAGGTACTCATACGGAACTGGCGGAGGTTGTATTCTTTTTATAACACTCCTCTTTCAAAATGGAGAAATCAGAGAAAAATTCCATGACGCTTTATATGTCACTATTGACATATCTATTTTGGACAATCGTAATGTGCTAAGTAGATTTAGGGGATAATACCTTTATTATTAGTATTAGATATGTACTTTAATGTGGCTTGGAGAAATTAGTTTTGTATTTAACAGTGGGCTGCAGTGCGGTCATATCATATCCAACAGATTTGAAGCCGTCATGGTTCGTCTATTCATACACACAAAGTTTTTCATCTTAACTTAATATATTGGTATGTATGTACCTAAATAGACTTACGACACAAATTCGTAATTTTTTTACAACAATAATCTGATGCTTTTTTTCAGAATTACCATACTTTTACTAATGACTGAATACGGATAGCAAGATATTTTAGATTTATTAACACTTTTATTATATATTACATGCTTGACATAACACCAACAATAAATTACTCCCGAAAAGGATAGCCAGTGGTGCTTAACTCAAATTCCACCGCTCATGCAAAATTCGTTCTAAGAAAAACTTGGAGCTCAATCTAGAAGTGGCAAGCCCAAGGAATGGACTTCATTTCTGAAAACAAATCTAAACACTGAAGCCTATGGTCGGCTAAAGTAAATTTTTGTGTAATCATATTTATATTGGACACAAACATGCCTAAGAGCCGCAGGCAACTTATAGCTCGCGGCCAGATAACATCATGCAGCAATCACCATAAAGCAAATGATCAAAGGAAGACATTATCTTTAGCAAGAAAATCTACAAGTGTATTAAGCGTCAAAACTCCCACGGAATCAAAGCCAACTTCGTTACGACGCAAGGATTTGAAATCTTTGACATATTTGACCAAGTCGTTAAATGAGGGTAAAAAACCCATCACTTTAAAGTCATGTCTATCATCTCAAGGACACAGTGACAAGTTAAAAATGAAGGTAAAATTTAATCTCAAAAAAGGTGACGACCAATTTTGCAATGCAACTCGTACAAGCTCAGCACATGACATAAAAAAGAACATAAGGAACAGAAAGGAAGTTGTAACAACGCAACAGGAAAGTGAAATATTGCATAAAAACAAAATAGGATTTCATAGAAGAGGAATGGGTGGTGACAATGAATGCAAACAAATTGATATACATTTAAAACAACATAATGATGAAACTGAAATTGACAATGAAGAGAATAAATCATTATTGAAAACTTCTCTTGCAAACAAGATTAAGAATATGATTGTAGAAAAGTCTAAACAGTTATCAGACACAAGTATAAGACAAAGACGTGTGCGAAAATCTATAAAATTACGAGCTTTCAATAGCTATTCATCTATTAATTACGATAAGTTTAAAGAAAGGTTAAATAAGAGTGGTATGACAAACCAAACACTGGAGAATAAGGTCACAATTAAAAATATTTCAAGTCCAAATGATTCACTGAGCGAGAAATATAATGCCGCTTCATTAATCAATGTTAGACTCCCAACAAGTTGCGAAAAAATGGAATCTACCCATGACAATAGACAAACACCTATAAAAGTCTCAAAATTCACTAAAAACAAAATATACCGTAACAATATTAATACACTCCATGACTGTGAAGTAAACAATTCGCCTAAAATTCAAAATTGTCAACGTGAAAATTATGAAAACACCAAAGCCCGCTTAACTTCGGTTGTTTATCAAGATATTGGTGTTACAGACAGGAAAATTAAACTATGGAAAAATCAGAGTGGAAATAAAAAGAGACGTGTACTTTCCATAAGAATGGTAAGAACACTTTCTAGCGATAGCATTAAACACCATTCCAAAAACCATAACAATAAAACCATCAGTAGGACGTTTAGCGAATCTAACACGCCTAATGCAAAAAAATACTTTCTTGGAAAAGCATTGAGTTTTTTGGCGAACAGTACACCAATTAGAGACAAAAACAAACAAAAACACAAAGTTGAACAAATCTCAACTAGTGAAGGTTTTAGAGAACTTTTTAAAGCTCGTAAAAATAAATGTAGGTCTGCTATAATTGGACAAACTACCAATAACGAAATTCCAAGTAGATTAAAAGTAACACTTGAAAATACCACTTCAAATTATAAGCATACTATATGTAATAAAGTTTCCATGTGTCCGGAAAGTTCTACGTGTTGGGAAAAACTACATGAGAAAGAAACAAAAGACCCGCAATTTCTGAATAATCTTTCATGCATTTCCACCACAAAAAGAGAAACCAAAAGAAGTAACACTCAGAAACAAGGTAAGAGCATTCGTGACCAAATATATTCTTATCCAACGTATAAATTACACCCCAACTCACAAATGACCAAAAAACAACAAAGTTTAGAAAATTATGGCAAAACTAACAATGGCAGGCAAAAGTCAGAAAATGTAATTGAAAAACAAATTAACAAAGATAAAAAACAAAGGACAAGAAAGAATCCTAATCCGGAAGAAGTGAAAACCACCATCATTAGTTCTAAAATAACTAAAGTATGGTCAAACGCACTAAGGAAACTATCATTTTCTTTCAAAATAAACAATAATGCATATTTTGAGAAAAATACGAACAAACCAAAAGCAAAAGAGCTAGGGAGCAAAATATCTAAAATTTACAGCCTTATCAAATGTCGTACCAATGTACATGAACGTCTGATAAATCTACCACAAAGAAGAACATTATGTAAGGAACATTCAACAGTTAAACTGACAAAATTTGCAAATTATAATAAATGTAATGTTAACAAGAATACAAGAACTCGAATAATAAAAGAAATAGAATACGACAAACAACGGTCAAACAAAATCAGTATTACAAAGCTGTCGAAGGAAACGGCTAAAACCAAAAATAAAACATTTGCTTATAGACAACCGAATCCGATTGTTAGGGAAAAGCTCTCAGATGAACAAAATAAATCAATTAATATTATTAAAAAATATCAAAAGCAACCAATCACTCGTAAGAATAACAAACAGCAGCCAAACTTGTTTATCAATAAACCATGGAAGGAGATAAAAAGGAGACCAAAAAACCTTAAAAAATCTAACGACCGAAAAAGTAAGCTATCTCTTACACTTAGCAAAGCTACAAACAAAAGATATTTGGATAACCAACGCATTTCACATGAAACCAGCAAACTGCTGTCAAATCTTTTAATGAATCAAAAAACATGTAGTAAATTTGCAGAATTACATAATAAAGTTTTCAACCATCGGTTTCCAGATAAACCAAGAAAAGGTTTGCAAATCCAAAATGAAGAAGTCCTTGAGATCAAAAATGAAGCAAAAGAATCACGCTCCAAACATTTTTATAAAAAATGGTGGTCAAAATGTTTGGAAAAAATCAGATCCACGTACAGGCGGAACGATGAACAACTTCCTGAGGTTATTTTGGAAAAACACAAACTTTTAAAGAGATTTGGATCAGATAAAAAGGTGTCACAAAATAACATAAAACTTAGTTGCAATCATGAGACTTTACATAAAAACAAAACTTGTACAAAAGCGAACGATAAAACAAAACCAGAGCGGTTTCTTGATGAAAAGGATTTAAAAATAAAAAATATGTCGTTGGAGAAAAGTTGTCTTTTGAAAGAAAAAGATTGTATTTTACAAGGTCAAAATAATAAAATTAAAAACAGTCATAAACAACGTAAAGGACATCTATTTTTAAGCGAAAGTTATCTCAATGAAATAAAACAAAAGATAATCTCAGAGTGTAAAAAAACACGTTTAAAAAGCAAGTCACTCCTAGAAATTAAATGTCTCTCACAAAGTGACCAAAACCTAAATTTTAGGCAAATAAATCAACAATATCATAAGTGTTCACAAAAAAACAACAAAAGAGAGCTTCTTTTGGAACAACATGGAGAAAGAGATATTTTAAGCAATCAATTAAATGATAAAGAGCTTTCCTTTATTAGTAAAATTAAAAAAACACAATCGGAATCTTTAGAAAGTGGCATACATAAGAATCCGTGTTCACAGTGTGAGTGTATTTTCAATCAACATAATGAACGTGGACATATTCATAAACACCTAAATGATTGTTTATGTTATAATGTTCACAAAATACGGAGTTTGATTGACTATCCCGAAAATGGTAGTAACGAAAAAAGCAAAGAAATAAGTTACCGTTTGGTAGAAAGTAAACAAAAGATCTGTTTGGAATGTAAAAAACTAGATCCTGAATATGTATGTATTATCAAAGGTAAAGGTTCGAACCTTCAGTTCGTTGATCGTGCCTCACATTTAAATGAAAATGTACAAAACATCACTTGTGAATCTAAAAAACTACTTTCAGAATGTGTTGATCTTTCTATCAAACATCGGACACAATGTACCAATCACTGTCTTCCTAATGAAAATAACTACAACAACTCTTTGAAATGTGAACAACGACTTCTTGATTTTCCAGATTTCCATTTCAAACAACGGATTTCAAAGAACAATCAAAACAGCAGTTGTAAATGTAAAAACCAAATACCGGGTCGTGCAAGATCTTTTATCAAGCAACATACTAAAATTAAACAAAAAATTAAAGACCGGCTTCCCAGTTATGCAGAATGTTTTCTCAAGCAACGAACTAACAATAACCAAAAATTGTGTATCACATGTAAGAAACAAGATTTTGAATGTGAATGTTTTGCTAACAAACGAATCAAAGCTACAAATCATCTAAGTGAAAATAAACAAAACAAAAGTTGTGGATATAAAATACTAGACCCTGATCAATTTATCAATCAACAGAATAAAGGTAGAAGTCCCTCTCATATAAACGATAATAATCAAAATAAAACTTGTGAATGTGTTGGACGTTCAATGAAACAACAGACTAATAGTAAACAAAACATCAGTTTTGAATGTAAAAAACTAAATCCTGATCAATGTTTAAGCAACCAACAGAATAAAGGTACAAACATCAGTCATGAATTTAAAATTAAAAAAAACAAAAGTAGTGGACATAAAATATTAGATCCTGATTATTTTATCAATCAACAGAATAAAGGTAGAAGTCCCTCTCATATAAACGATAATAATCAAAATGAAACTTGTGAATGTTTTGGACGTTCTATGAAACAACAGACTAATAGTGAACAAAACATCAGTTTTAAATGTAAAAAACGAAATCCGGATCAATGTTTAAGCAACCAACAGACTAAAGGTATAAGCATCAGTCATCAAGGTAAAAAAAAACAAAACAAAAGCTATGGATATAAAATACTAGATCCTGATCAATTCATCAAACAACAGGGTAAAGGTAAAAGTTACTCTCATATTTACGATAATAATCAAAATGAAACTTGTGAATGTGTTGGACGTTCTATGAAACAACAGACTAATAGTAAACAAAAAATCAGTTTTGAATGTAAAAAACTAAATCCTGATCAATGTTTAAGCAACCAACAGACTAAAGGTACAAGCATCAGTCGTCAAGGTGAAAATAAACAAAATAAAAGTTGTGGACACAAAATATTAGATCCTGATAATTTTATCAATCAACAGAATAAAGGTAGGAGTTACTCTCATATTAACGAAAATAATCAAAACAAAACTTATGAGTGTGTTGGGCGTTCTATCAAACAACATGCTAACAGTGAACAACACATCCGTTTTGAATGTACAACACTGAATCCAGACCAATGTTTAAGCAACCTACGAACTAAAAGTACAAGCATCAGTCATCTAAATGAAAATAAACAACAATTTTGTTGTGGATGTAAAGAACTAGATCCTGAATATGCATGTTCTACCAATCTACGGAATAGAGGTAACTATCATCCAAATGAAAACAAACAAAACATTTGTAAATTTTGTAAAACAGGATACCCTGAATGTTTATGTTTCATCGATCAATGGGATAGAGGTCGAAGTTCCTATCATCCAAATCAAAACAAACAAAACATTTGTAAATTTTGTAAAACAGGGTACCCTGAATGTATATGTTTCATCGATCATAGGGATAGAGGTAGAAGTTACTATCATCTAAATGAAAATAAACAAATAATTTGCCGATTTTGTAAAATAGGATATCCTGAATGTTTGTGTTTTATCAATAAACGGAATAGAGGCAGAAGTTACCATCATCTTAATGAATATAAACAAAATAAAAGTCGTGACTTTAGAAGATTACTTTGGAAGTCTGAAGGATGTATTATCGACCAATGTATTAAAGGAACAAGTAGCTCTTATATAAATAAAAATAAACAAAACAAATATTGTGCATGTAAAATAGACCGGCGGACTAAACGTACAAGTCCTTGTAACTCGCATCTAAATAACAGAATAAAAAACGAACTTTGTGCATGCAAACGTTTCCTTACTCAACGTACTACTTGTGGATATTTATGTAAAATGATTGGTTGTCAATGTTTTCTTAAATATCATAATGGCTGTAACTATTTCCTTAACGGTAAACCACACGGAAATAAAAAAAACATAAAGTATAAAAGAACCTGCAAAAAGAAACGGAAAGCTCTTTGTAAGAGGACAAAAAAGCGTAGCTTATATAGAAATATTAAATTTATTACAAACCGCGTGGACAGGTTGGATGCCAAGCTGCACATCCAAGAAAAGCCTCCTTATTTATTCATATACAAAATGTTCCCACATTCCTATCCGCGCTTTTTGAATTTTGCCACTTTCGTCAAACAGGCTTCTCGCCTTGGTATGAATTTCTTGGCATATTTGACTTGGATTCCATGGATTATAGGACTTTTCATGTTTAGAAACCTTCTTTGCTCTTGATAAAATGTAATGTGGTAATGATAACCTGATTGTTTTTGTCGATATTGATTTATTATTAACCCATAATATGTCACAAATTAGGAATATTTGAAGACAAGGCCTATAGCTCAACTACATGGACGCAGTGCATAGAATGTGTGTGCCTTTGGTAATAGGAATCTACGAGTAACTTGTAATAAGCCACTTTCAGCACTAGAAGTATGACTGTAAAGTCAAAAATGGCTTGTACCTATGGGTGTTGATCGATTGGTGTGGTAGCTTTGGCTGATCGAAGAAAGAAGTAGAAACTATCGATCGACGTCGACTAATTCATTCTACTATCGATCGATGGCATCGATAGACATCCGATCGATTGGTGTAGTAGAAACTGTCGATCGACGATCGATCGTGAGTGTGGTAACACATCTAACTAAGTTTATCTTACCGAGTATATGCAAAGGTTTTGTACCTTTGCTGATACTCAGTAAACTGTTGGTTACTAACATAAATAAGAATGAATGTTATGTATGATCCCTTGTTTTTCCCTTTCAATTGTTTTTCTCCTTTTCTATTGAAATTAAGTGTGTTATATTTTTTATTAAAAGAAGTACCTACCAATAGCTTAAAAAATTGTTTTATTCGTCGTCCTTATGCAACCTTTTTATTAGCTCTGGCATCATCGTGAATGTGTTTAAGGCTCAGCTTAGACAGAGCAGTTAAATTAATTTCTCAAGTGATTGATATTTGTCTTGAACTAAGTAATTATGTACCTGTCTTTACTATTGAAAATCTGGTAGTATGCACTAAACGTTCAATTAATTTTTAAAGCAATGTTGCTGAATAGATTGTGAAATAAAATCTTCTAATGTATAAAATTCTCATGTGTTTGTAACCAAACTCCTCCGAAACGGCTTGACCGATTCTTATGAAATGTTGAGTGTATATTCAGTAGGTCTGAGAATAGGACATAAACTATATTTCATACCCCAAAGTGATAAGGGTGGTATACCCATTTTTTTTTGTTTTTTGGTCATTTTTTAAAATATTAATTTATTTATGATTCGGAATTAAAAGATACATACAACTCAAATGTTTCGCACTAAGCTAAAGCTGTATAATTATATGTCACCGGAAAATGGCAAACGCCGTAAGATTGAAAAATATCGCGTAAAATTGTAAACTATTTTTCTAATATGCATTTAATTCGGTAAACAGGGACACCTTGCTGGCAGAAGCTAAAAAAGAAATACCTCAAATCTTCAGTTTCCTCTGGCAATGTTATAGACAACCATCTAAATTACTATATCGGGACAACCTTTTGAAATCTGCAGTTGGCTGTCAACAAGGTGATCCCCTCGGGCCTCGGGCATCTTTAGTTTAGCTATTCACCCAATTATTCGACAGCTAAATTCTAAATTTAACGTTTGGTATCTTAATGATGGAACCCTTGGAGGCGATGTAGATAATGTCTTAAATGACCTACAATTTTTAAAAAATCAATTCCATTGCATAGGACTTGATCTGAACTTTTCCAAATGCGAATTTTTTTTATCGGACAACACTGACAGACTACTTACACTTCCAAAATTCAACACAATAGCCCCTGAAATCAAAATTATGGACAAAAGCTCTCTTCGTCTCCTTGGGTGCCCAATCTTTGAGAATTCTTTTCCAGATTTTGTTGAAGAAAAAATTCAAAATTTTAATGACGTTTCGGAAAGATTGCTCCAAATTAACATGCATTCGGCCATCACTCTTATTCGTTATTGCTGTTTCGGCCCAAAATTAATATATTTCCTTCGTGCTTCCCATTTATGGAAGCACCCCCACCTTTTGGACAAAATAGACCAAATTATCAAGCATACACTTACTTTAATTTTAAATGTGGCCATGGACGACAAAGCCTGGGCGCAAGCAACCCTTCCCATCCGTATGGGAGGCCTCGGCGTCCGCAAAATTACCAGTATTAGTTTACCGGCTTTTATATCCTCGGTGTACGGCACTGATAAATTAATCAGGAATATTCTAGTTTCTACACTGATTGATTTTGATGTGCCGTACTTCACCGAGGCTGTGGAGGCCTGGAGACTCGCTTGCCCGAATTCAAATCCGCCCGACTACCCTTCATCCCAGAGACGGTGGGACGAGCCGCTCTGCAGGCAAGTTCAGGAAAAACTTATTGCCACATCAACTACTACTGCAGAGCGTGCGCGCCTGCTGGCTGTGGGTGAGTGGGAGTCGGGTCTCTGGCTTCACGCACTACCGTCGTCGAACATTGGCACCATGTTCGACGATACTACTTTCCGCCTCGCTGCCTGCCTGCGTCTTGGCGCTCCTTGTTGTTCTCCTCATCGCTGCCACTGTGGCGAAGTTGTCAACAGCCTCGGACACCACGGCCTGTCATGCAGCCGTAGCGCGGGTCGCATTGCGCGGCACGCGAATCTTAACGACATCATCCGACGAGCTCTTGTCACCGTCGGCGTTCCGGCTGTGTTAGAACCCAATGGCCTGGCACGCGACGATGGCAAGAGACCGGACGGCATGTCGTTATTTCCATGGAAGATGGGTAGGCCATTAGTGTGGGACGCTACTTGTGTCGATACTCTTGCGCCATCCCATCTTCCTAGCTCTTCGTGCTGTGCTGGCGCTGCCGCTGCGGCTGCAGAGAACCTCAAGCGGCGGAAATATAATAAACTTGTTGGTAGTTATATTTTCGAGCCGTTTGGGGTTGAAACTCTCGGGTCTTGGGGTCCGAGTGCACATAACTTATTTAAAGATCTCTCAAGGCGCTTAGTTGACACTTCACGTGACCCAAGGGCTGGCTTTTACCTTGGTCAAAGAATAAGCATTGCCATACAACGTGGCAATGCCGCCAGTCTTTTGGGTACACTTCCAGTCGACAGCGATGCGGATGAATTTTTTGATGCCATATTTTAGGGTTTATTTAGTTAGGAGATTTTATTTTTATTTCTAGTGTATATAGTTAGTTAAGTATTTATGGAATAAACTTTTTTCTAAATAAGACACGGATATATTGGAAACTATTGAATTTGGGTGGGATTTATTGTAAACAAAACGATTATTTCATAATATATCGAGGAATTATAATCTAATCAAGATTTATTACAATCTTACGGACTCAGCAATTTTCCGGTGACATATATCTACATATATATTTAGTAGATATTTTTTTTAATCTCATTTTAAGTGAACTATGTTCTTATGAGAAATAAAGTTCTTTAAACCTAATTTCAGCTAAAGGTATGAATCGACAACTAGGAAAGGGCCCCGCTGGAAGGTCAAATATGACAACGCAAATAGATTCTAAACCAAGATCATTATACAGAAGTTAAATATAATTCAAGCATTTTACTAGAAGGGTTTAGGTAATCAAATAAAGGTAAACAATATTTTAAAAATACATTTAAAACTCACTATAAAAATTCAATGCAACTTAAAACCAATGTAATACAACAATAACCATTACTAAAACAATTGAACCAAATGAGTTTAAGCAGTAATTAATTTGTTTAATTAATTGTGTTGTGTAAAAGGTCACAAAGATTGTTTACCTTTATTTAACTACCTAAACCTTTTTAGTGTAGGTTTATGTGACAGGGGTCTCAAAACAGTGTAGGTACCTACGCGTAATGTTGGCTATAGGACCGGGAGAAATGGAAACACATCGCTGAGAGAGCAGTCGACGACCCACCGAGCGTCCCCGAGCGTCCGACTAAGAAGGGCCTTGCTGGCAGCTTTGCTTCAAGTGAACTCCATTCCACCATATTTGAGGCACAAAATCTCAATCCAAATAATTTTGAAGGCAGTAATTGTACACTAAATAATATGGTGGTCTGCAAAGTCCAGGGTCCTGCTGAGCGTTCGGCCACCTATTACTTGGACTAATTCAGTTAATTAAGTTCAGGAATTGCTGCACCGGAGTTGTCACCAACTCATACATAATACTCAACCAAGATATGTAGAATGCCGTAAATTAATGGCCAGTCTCGGCACACGGGGCCCGTGACCCGGCCGGCAGGTTTAAGGGGCGCCAAATTCATATGTAAGAAACAAAACTTATTCGATGTGGGTCGTAAAATTGTCGAGCAAGCTACGCTCGCTCTTGAATTTTACATTCTATTGGATCTCTATTTTTCTGCATTTAAATCGTAAAAGTAACTCCTAAGAAAACTTTAGTAAGGTTTTCTTTTTGCCGTTTCGAGGAGGAGGACCTTAAATCCACTGGATGTGCGAGTGATCAGAGTTAAGAGTTATTAAAAGGTTCTTATGGGTCTCTAAAAATCCCATCCGGCACCAGGGTCGGACTTGGCCAGTCCGACCTACATTCAAGCTGGTTTTTTCCAGCCGGGCCCTAGACCACGCAGGCCCCCACGGTTCTGGCTTGCGAGGCTTGCCACATGCCCGGGCGCTCGGGGGCCCGGCGTTTACTGAAGAGTTTAGTAGCGCCCTACATAAGAAATTTCGAGCTCACTTCGCTCGCTCTTTCATTCTACAGTTTATAGGTTCTTGAGCTTTCTTCTGTTAAAAATAGTTTCTTCTGTTTAAGTGTGAATGGTTAAAAGAAAATCAAACTTATCCGAGGTGGAGTACAAAAATATTCGAACTCGCTTCGCTAGCTACAGTCTACAGTCTCTCAGTTCTTGTCGTTTCTATGTAGTATGCGTCAAAGTCTCGTCTATTTATCTGTGAATGGCTTAACGAAACTCAAACCTATCCGAGGGGGGTGCAAAACCAATGTCAAGTTTTTGCCCCGGTTCGAAAAAATCGTTGATCCCGGGGCTGTTAATGGCTTCCATAATAGTTTATTTGATATGAGGGTATTTTTTAAGTACCTGCTAGCGGTTTCGCCCTAGTGAAATGTATATTCATAGGTTTTTTCTTTTCCAACCCGTCAAAATCAACCCAGCATTTTCGGAGATTAGCCGGAACAAACAGACATAGAAATAATATTAAAAATAGTTTTCTGTTAAAAAATGGGTCTCAAAGTATTTTTTGGTAATCAATACAGATGTATTTATTTCCATGTAGAATGCCGCCTAAAAGTAGGTACTGACCGGTGTTACGGGGCGTAATGTAACATGTTACAAGGCGAGCATTCGTGCAGTCAGTACGTGGAAACGCGCACGAATATGTGCGTACATATGTGTTTTGATTTACACGGATCTAGGACACGGCGTAACAAAACTTGCCAGCTGCAAATGTTACATTACGCCCCGTAACACCGGTCAGTCTTAGACGGCATTCATCAGCTTTAGGAGGCATTCATAAGGCAACTTGTACCAAACTAAAAGGGTAGGTACCTGTCCCCAACTCACCAGTTATGGCAGTAGATATACCTACTGTTAATACAGCTGGTCGGCAGAATAACCATACATTAAAAATACGTCGAAAATAATTCGAGATTTCAAAAGAATCGTTGGGAAAATATCAAACTTAAAAATCAGACTTTATTTCTCGAAAGCACATATTACAGACGCTACTGAGCGCACGTTACACAGCATATTATGCCACGACACAGTTCACAACACAAGATACAAGGCGTCCAAACCGCAACAGCTAAGCAAAACAAGAACATTTGAAATATCTTTATGACATTCATCCTCAAACCCAAAAATCGAGGATAAAAGTCTGGACAAATATGGTACACCCATAAACATGGCGTTCTTCTCATGGTTGTAAGTAGTATGTCCCGGCAACCATGCACAGCTGAATCTTGTCTCTTTTTAATTCGTTGCTGTCTTCTTCTATTCTGAGCTTCAATTATTTTTCTCTCTTGTTGAGTTTCACCTTTTCTAGCAAATGCTCGAACAATTTTGGACTCTTTTAACTCGTCCGAAAAAATGGTCATAGTCCGTGAGCCTTTGATAGATCTGCTCATATAAAATTTTTGGCGTCTCCACTTTTCTGCTATCCATTTCTTAACATTAAAAAATGTATGTTTTGGGTATTTCAAATGTCGTCTAAATTTTCTAAAAGTTATTTTTGGTTCTGTAACTATTCTATACAGAAGCCAAAGGACGCAATGTGTAATACCATATCCTATATTAAAAATTCCTAATATAAAATCAGCAAAACAACTAGTGTCACCTGCTTCATCCTGTCTGCTCAATTCTTTCATTTCTCTCTGTTCTTCCTCCAATTGTTTAATTCTTTTCTTTTGTTCTATTTTTTGTTTTTTCAATCGTTCTTTTTTTATCTGCTTACTTTCTGAAGCGTATTGTTCGTCTTCATCCTTTCCTTTTTGTGTTTTTCTTTTCTTCAATTCTTTGGCACATCCACATTTACTAGGCGAACGGGATTTTGATGAGGAGGATAAACTACGTTTTGCACGACGACCTTTACCCAGCGGCAAATTCAACCCGCTCCTTCTGTGATAGTTAGTCTTTTGGGGCTGGACACCAGACAACGGACAACTTGTTTTTTTAGTGGCTTCTGACCCATCCCAGATTTCTGACGTTCTTTTGAGTCGATCATAAATAAAAGTAAACACAGATTTTATTTTATTTATTTCGTTTGTATTAAAGGGATTCCTTTTCATTCTATTGTATGAACCACTAATCATTGGTTTATTGAATAATTTCGAAATCCAATAATTCAAGAGATCAACAGGACGTTCAGCGTCATCATCTACACATGTTGCTTGGGAACACTCTGTTATGTCTTCAGGTTTTTTTTGCACACATTGGCATTTGAATAAGTTCTTATTTTCGCATCTAGCTGCTTCACACGTACCACCAGGACAAACCTCAGCTTCTATGTCCATAATTTTCTGACTGATTTCTTCAGGATTTAAAACACAAAATTTTTTAGAATCCAACTGTACCTCAAACTGAGGTCCAGACATTTTAGCCAAACGAACACATTTTTTAGAACATTTATTATGTCTTTTTTCAATAATCTTACTACCACAAGTTCTATCGGTGCATACTTCTGCAACCTCTTTAATAGGTTTAATATGTGGACATTTACAGTTAAAACTTGTTTTCTTATCTTTAAGCATTTGTTGACAAATCCTTCCTTCACAAATATTTTCTGCAAGGTATTGTTCCCGACGAATGTTGTGTGAAGGACAAACACACGTTGGTTCCTGTTTAATGTTTTGACTGAGTGCAGTCAGTTTATATTTTATTGCATCTGGGTTTAACACACGCTTATCGGCAGAATCCACTTTTATTTCGACTAATGGATCTTTTTTTTGATCATTATTTTTTTTTGCGATTGTATTTTTAAATTCAGATATATTTGCTTTCTTAGGTTTTTTGCTTTTTGTATTACAAGGACCAGTACAAGTTCGTTTCTCTTTATACGTTTGCCTTGGGTCTGTCAGTTTGTGTATTACTGCATCTGGGTATACAGACCTTTCGGTAGCATCAACTTCTTTTTGTATTAATTGATCTCTTCTTTGATCACCAGCATGTTCTGGGATTTTATCAATTATTTCGTATATGTCAATTTTCTTAGGTTTCTTGCTTTTGATTTTACAAGGACCAGTGCACTCTTTATACTTTTGCCTTAGATCTCTCTGTTTGTTTTTTATTTCATCTGGGTATAACTTCCTTTGAATGGCTAATTCTGTTTTTGGTAATTTTCCTCTTTGATCTCCAGCTTTTATTGGTATTGTATCAATACATTCGCAAATGTTTATATTCTGAGGTTTCTTGTTTTTTAATTTTAAAGCATAAATACAAGTTGTTTGCTTTTTATTCTTTTGAGTTGGATCTGCCTGTTTGGGCTTTATTTCATCTAGGTTTAACACACATCCACCATAAGGGTCAACATTTATTTTGATTATTGCTTCTCCTGTTTGATCATCAGCATTTGTTTGGAGTTCATTAATACGGCCGCTTATTTCTTTGTTCTTAGGTAACTTCTTTTTTACTTTAAAAGGTACTTTTTCTTTATGCTTTTGAACAGTTGGTTTCTGTTTCATTTCAGCTATGTTTAACATACGATTATCGGTAGTACCAGCTTTTGTTTTGAGTAATGGTTCTTCTATTCGATCATCGGCATATTTCGAAATTTTTGTTTTCTTTGGAGACTTCTTGTTTTTTATTTTATTTAACAAGAATCTTTTTTGACATTCTGGTTCGCACCTGTTATCTGTTTTATCAATAATTGCGATCTGAATACCTTTTTTGCAAACATCAAGCTTGAGATATATTGGTTTACGACCCATTGGTCTCCTTTTCGGTATCATATTTTTAGAATTACAAAATAAGCACGTTATTAAACTCTTAATTTTTTTAACATCTATCAGACTTTTTCTTCTTGCATCGTTATTCATCGTTGGAATAATACAAGTACTAACCGTGCATTCAACTGGCTTTTTCTTATGTTTAACAAAAAAATTAGTTCCCTTTTCATTAAATGCCTCAGCACAAATACCCTTCGCGCAAATTTGCCTTTCTTTATACTCTTTTGGAGGGTTTCGTGTTACGTTTTGCAGAGGAATTTCATTATTGTTTTGTTCACGTACGCCTTCCAATGTTATTGTTTGTTTTCGACGTTTGTTATTATCTGAAATAGCTACTCCATCGTATTTATTTACTTTCCGAGGCCAAAAACCAATAGTTCTACTTCGCCGCCTACGTTTTCCTAGCCATTTACTTGATGTTTTAGGTAGAACATTTTCAGAAATTTCTATATCAGTATCCAGTTTTTGTTTATGATTGGACATATTTATTTTATCAGCATCGCGTTTTACTTTTACATAACGCTTACGTTTTCCCAGCCATATACTAGATTTTTTAGGCGGCGTACTTTCAGAAATTCCTATTTCAGTATTCAATTTCTGTTTTTCTTTGGAAATGTCGATTCCATCGACATCACGTTTTACTCTGTGTTGCGTGTAAATATTTTTATTCTTAAAAATCCCGGTACCCTTATTCCTTTTTTGCAATTCTCCATCAGTTTGTACTACTGTGTCGTTATGAATTACTTTTCCTAAACATATACATTTTTTATTTTTTTCGATATTGGTGGGCGAACGCACGGTTAAGTTTTTAGTTTTTTGAGCGTTTTCTTCCTTACAATACAAATTGTGACAATAATTCTTCACGATGCATTTGAACGATTCCCTTCGTTTGATTGCATTGGAATCCCCCTTCATGTTAACCAAAACATTAGGTCCTTCTCTTTTATCATTTATTCTGCCTTCAGGATGGGTGAGATAATGTTTGTCGAAAGGTTCACTAACTGGGTTTCCTGGACATGTGTCATTTTGACAAAGTAATTGCTTTTTCATGTTTTTTTCTCCCTTTTCCCCAGTGGCTTGTTGTAAAGTAACATCGCCGATGCAGACGCATTCCACGTTTTTTCTTTTGCCGTGTCCCATAGTTTTCGAATAACTAAAATTTATCGCTTCTCACCCAAGGCAATAGAATACTATGTTTACGTATTCATTTTAATATCTACGCTAAATTTTGATATTTTATATACTTACGTTATTAATTATATATTTTTGCTTACATATTTAGTCATGTCAAATTACACTGATGAAAATAATATGATTGATTGATGTCAGAAAGTGTTTTTTTTCCTTTAGAATATAACGTTTTTATCGATGGAGAATGGTTAACTATAGAGGATGTATATAGTTTCCTAAAAGCCCTCGCACACTTTGGTTCGGCTGCGTACGCTGGGTTTACGCTATTTTATTTTATATCAAGTTATGGCCAATAAGTGGTTACCAGATCCGCAGATCAATTTTGCGTTTTTGTTTAAGACTAGATAAGCATTTCATAGCTACTTTATGCTAATTCGCCTTATTGACAAAGGCTAACAAACGTACAACACCATTGTTATAAGCAAATTCACCAGGTCTTAACACACCAGGCCTTTTTAGGCACTTTGATATAAGGCACGAGTCATACCGTAACACCGAAGTGGATACGTCATACGGTATGACGGGCATTAAAATTTACATTACTAAAACAAAAAATTTGAATTTAAATACGCACGTTTGAAATATAATCCCGGAAAAGTGGTTAGCATATTTATGATTAATATTACGGGATGCCTCACGCACCATTTAAGGAAGAATACCAGAATATGGTATTATGTATAAATAATATTTATTGATCGTCCTGTCCTGCAGTTTGTAACAGGATCATTGTACGAGGAGCTTTAGTGCCGTAACCATGTGTCGGTCTGTGATCATTGCTGTTATTTTTTCCTTATTTGTTTCCTGTGGTAAGTTGATGTTTTTTTCAAATGATTTTAATCGTGTTTGTTATTCATATCTTATTATATGTTTAGACGATCAATGATGATTTAAAAAAAATAGCAGTACCTTTTCACTCTCTTAACTCGACAAAATATACCTAGGTATAGAACAGATAATTTATTTATTTATTTTTATATACCTACTACTGATTTTACATTTTTTTGCGAATTTCAATCAACTCTCGAGATTTCAATGGCCTGCTAGTGTCGCATAATATATATCGGACAATTAATCACAACAGTTGATATGAATTTGACATTTATACGAGTTCATTTTTTAAAATCCATCAGTCCATCAATCCAGCAGTCCTTTAGAGTTAACTGTTCAAACTGAAGCGAATTCGCGTCTTAACGCGGCCTTTATGTAAATGATTAGAAAGTCACTGCGATTATTCTCACCAATATGAACACCTCCTTACAGTGGGTCCACACGATACAGACTTTGTCTTTACTGACTTTGAACTCTGAATAAAAAATATCACACCGACATTTTTGTCTGCACTGCTTTGTTGCACCAGAAGAGAAAATCCTATAGAAGTTTATGGAAGTCTTTATGTGTGAAACACCCATTAAAAGTAACCTGACATTATTCGCGTCTCTCATCCTGCGGGATATTCTCGTCAGTTTGGTAACACATTGACTTTTCGGTCAGCACACATGAAATTCCACGTGAAACGTTCCATTATTGAAATGTGCACTTTTTAATATAGCAAATGAAGTTCTTCACTATCTCGCTATCTTAGAAAGTGCAACCCTTCATTACCTTAATTAGTGGCTTTTGTGGAAAATATTCTTGAACCGACCACCGGCGATTTTTGAAATTTTGAAGAACACATCGTGTATTCTTGATCGGAGATGCTATGTACCGGAATTACGTACAGCCCATTTAAATTGCAATTACTAATACTGAAACCACAGCAATAATTCAAGTGAAACCGCATCATTTACTTAGTAATTAGTACGTCAGGGATTAACCTGGGTTTACCTTTTTGTGTTATAGAAGTGTTTTCCTTTAATTACTTGAAAGGGTGTGACGGAAAACATCATAATTATCCGTGAATCCTTCACAACAGGATGAAATGTAGCTGTCATAATTAACCTAGTCGTTAATTCCCAAACAAACTGGGCATCCAACTAACTTTCATTTTCATGAGATATTATTTCAGCTCCTTTTACTTTCTTGCCCAACTTTCACATGCTGTCATTTTGAACTCCATCGCGGGTGCGCCGACTGACCCTAATTTTACAGTACTATGACGTGCTAATGCCATCCAATTCCGGTGATGAAAAAGGTATAGTGCTATTCGCCATGTATAGCTCCATCTCTCTCTAAGAGCGGAGTTACTACTACTTAATTAAATACTGAAGAATTTTTACTGAAGAAAAAAATTATTCAGTATAAATTTCTTAAAAGAAATACCACGTACCTAGTAGTAGTAGGTACTTTTTTTTAAATGCTCGTGGAAATCCTCATGGATGTCCTCTGTCTTGGAGGCAGACAGACGGAGGGGTCTGTCAGACTCCTATTGACGAAAACCACACGGTGTCTCGACACTTTTGGCGTACGGGGACACGTTCGCATTTCCCACAATCACCCCGGTAGTGACAGTTTTCGCTTGCAAAGCCCTTCTCCGATAAGGGGAGGAGTGAACTAAACTTCTCCTGACCCTTTTATTATTTGTGAGAGGCGCGCGGAAACACCACGCGATAGGTACCAACTCGGGCCTGTACGCTTGGACGGTCGACTTCCCCAAGTACGTCACCCGCAGGCCACACCACGATAGGTACCTTCCGTAGGTACGATAAATGAAGTTCTTCCAAATTGTACGTCACTTTACCCAGCCTTGCGCCACCTGCATCCAACCTTTGTCGACTACCTTCGATCGTCGGACAACCTGGTTCGTGACCTGCCTGCGCTTTTATGGCCAGCCAGTCTATTCTGTCAAGATCTCGTGTAAACTTAGGTGGAGTGAGCATGAAGTGAACTGTCATTCCATCTAGGTTCTATGGATTAACATTGACAGATTACTTCATGTTCACTTCACCTAAGTTTACACGGTGAGAGGTTACAGAATCGCACTGCAGTTCTTGTTCTACATAGCTCTACTCTAACACCGTCTAACCCCTCTACCATCTGTGACACAATTTATTATTATCGAAGCCGGGTATAGGGCCCGGTTGATGTTAATACATAAATTCATCCCTTACGATATGAGAATAAGGAGGCCTGCGAATTAAGAACAGTCCATAGAAACGTAGGTTATACCAAAATCACTGGTGATTCGAGCAATTTCACACATTTTTACGGCAAAAAGAACATTTATATTTGTAACATTGAGTTCTCATTAATATTTTTCTGAAGAACGGACATAAATTTGCATATTTATCAATTATGAACGGTTAGTAGTGTGTGTCGAGTCTGACTGAGTGACTGACAGACAACGCACAACCGAAACTACTGGTCGCAGAAAGCTGAAATTTGACATGTAGCTTCCTTGGGGAGTGTAGAGGTGCAAGAGAGAGAATTTCCTTTTTAAGATAGGATTTCCTGAAATTGCAACGGGAACCGGAAAAACGGGATGTGCGCGTTCCAAGTCGCGGGCAAAAGCTATTAAAACTATATTAAATCACATTCGAACATAAATGAACATTTACCTTATCAGCAAATTATGTATAACATCACTCCAATTAACAGGAAACATTTATTTACGACACTTAAACTGTGTTTTTCCTTGAATACATGTTAGTATAGATACCTATATTGAATTGAAGGAGACCCTTGGCCTATATTGAAGGACTACCTATATAAGGTAGAAGTGTACTTTTACCCAGGGGCTTGACCCCGCTGAGGGTGGGTTTTAGCAAAGTAAACTCTAAAAAAGAGCACATACAATTTTGTTTTGCTTAACGCATAACAAGCCTCCTTGGATTACTCCTAGTAAATTCATCAATGACTTCGTTAGGTTTTAGACAACCAAAGAAATCTGGGTATTTTCGGCTTGAGCCGCTTACCCATCCAAAAGGTATTTACTTTAGGGCCTAAACCATAGGTTCCCAACGGGTAGGTCTAAACAGGCCCTTACAATCACTGCCATAAATATATGGCTTATGTCATGCTAATAAAATGTTTAATTGTTTATGGTAATGTCTGAAAAGCTGTTATGTATGGAATTACCATGTACTAAAATTACTGTTATGTGACTAGATAAGTTTTCCCCAGTTTTACACCCGATTTTTTCTAAACGTTGCCCCACACTAAGAATTTCTCCTTTATCGTGGGTGCACATAACGTTTACAATCATTTAAACTCACGCACACAAACACCCCCAGAGTCAGACAAATTCTATCTGTAGGTCATACAACTATTTGTTCCGTGCGGGAATCGAACAACCGACACGAAGCGCAGCAGCCACTGCGCCAACCGTGTCGACGTCGATTTCCAATTATGCGAAAATGAGGTTTATATAACAAAATGCGGTCTTAAAATACCGAAAGACGTCAAAATAACGAAACAGTGGGGTTGTGTTATATCGACGTCTTTCGGTATTTTAAGGCCGCAATCCCTATAAAAGCCAAATGTGTTACGGAAAACAAAACATGTCCCGTCCATTTAAATCCTCCAATTCTATCGATCAGTTCTGGGACGAAATAAACACTTACTCTCTCTCTCTCTCGTATGTAATTGAGTGGAGCCAGGGACCAAAATACTTACATAGGTACGCACTTTCGTAGACACACTAAAAAAAATATATCATGCTTATTTTACCTACAAATTAGTAGATTAATTATTAAAAGTTTTATATAGACCATTTGAATTTAGAATCCGCTAATCAGTATCTAAACTAATCAAAATGGTTATACTTTTTTTTATGGAAAAGCGTTTACCTTTATCTATGATCCAAATAATACATTTTAATTATCTTTTCAGTGCTGGCGAAAACTACACCACCCACAAGAAATGCAACTACCTGTAATAATGATCCAATAGTGGTGGTAAGTACAAGAACATACATAGGTACCTATAGGGTGTAATAGAAATAAACCTGAAAAAAATTATTACGGAAACCAAAAAAGGAGAAAAAAAACCGAGTGCCTCATATCCTACATTTGAGCGCGTAACTCGACAAAATGTACCTACTGAACAGCTGATTTTTTTCACGATTTCGGGTTTAGTCCCTCAGTAAAAGTTGTTCATAATGATGAGTACAATGACCCGATAAGAGGTATTGCGTGTATTCTGTTACACATTGTATAGCACACATTCGACTCAAGGGCATGTGCTCTCTTTATTACCTAATAATAATTAAAGCAGCTGAATGGATTTATCCCCTTTCGTCGCGTCAGAACCTACATAACTGAATGTGAAGTTGTTAAATTAAATGTTATTTTTTTCAGGGGCACAGAAATATAATGAGGCGTTGCTTCACTAAAATTGTGGAATTGCACTTTAACGGTAGTGCTGAATTAAAACCTGAGTAAGTTAGAAGTTATTCATTACTATTAATCTTCTTCAGCAAACGTCATGTGGGCGCTAAGGTCCCAAAGTTCGTAGGTAGATATATACCTACCTCAGCAGCCTTAGGTTCTCTTCAGGCTTGATGCTTATTTTAAGTTATCTCTTTATCTACTGCATTTAATTTTGTAACATAGATCCCAGTTTTTTAAAGGTATCAGTCACCGAATAATTGCAAACATCGTAAGTTTACAATAAATCCCGTGAGATTATAAACTCTCTCCACTCGATAAGTCACAGATATTGGAAAAGGCTCGTGACTAAATAGGTACAAACAACCACACAGGTCGGTCTTCAAGATTAAACAACGCTCGCCGAAGTCGGTCTGTTGATGGGTAAACATTAAGACGTTCACCCATCCACAAACCGGCTTCGGCAAGCCACATACCGGGACTCCTCCGTGCCTCAGAAAGGACGTTAATCCTTTCGTCACAACTGCGAGAGGTCTAAAAATGACAGCCAGGATCATTTTTTTTTTCATCCGCAGTCGTGACGAATTATACCCTGTTACCCAGTTAATGGGTTGTGGAGGTCTGGTAGGCACCGCTCCACGTAAAAAACTGGTATTCAGCTGAATCCGGTTTGACTGGAAGCCGACACCAATATAGGGACAAAGTTGGGAAAAGGCTAGGCAGATGATGATATTGTAAACTATCGATATTCCATGAGATTAATTGTAGTTATGTATTTGCTAGCATCTATTCACTATACTTATTATGTCATAAGTTGATACCTAATTCGTAAGATTTATAACAGTGTAACGGTGTTTGCAATAACTGGGTGGCATATCCAATGGAATATCATACTTACATCTTTAATTTGTATTTTATTGAGTACAAATGATCAAATAGTGTCTCATGTCTCAATTATATTCTATTTTTCTTTCAGTGATTGTAAGAACGCTTCCGATTTTGGCGTCAAGCTCGGATCCTATTTCGACTCGTTGACTAAAACATGCAACGTTAGTTTGGAGTTCGACGTCACGAACATCGTAAAGCTTGTCGACTTCAGTTTAAAAAACAATACTTTTAAGAGTAAGTTATATTTTTTTTATTTTATAATTTATTTATTTAAGCATTATGGAAGACTTACCTACAACTAAAACAAACAGGTCAAGATCACTAAATTAGACTGTCAGCCAATTTTTTTCTTTTTTAAAAACGTTTCCCCCACTAGGACTTTCTCCTATATCGTGGGTGCGTTTACAAACATACAAAGTCACATACACAAACAGCCAGGACCCGAAACAACTATCTGTAGGCCATACAAATAATTGTTCCGAGCGGGAATCGAACCCGCGACACGCAGCGCAGCAGTCAATCGCTCAACCACTGCGCCAACCGTGCTGTCGAGTTAGAATTTAACTTAGAATTACAAGTATCCACTTATAAAATACAGAAATAAGAAGTAAGATCTATGTTCACATCAAGAAACTATTACTTATACTACAATGTTGCTCGCACTGCATAGCAATAATTATATCAAAGTTTAACAATTTATATGAAAAGTTTCGGCTTAAGCACTGCCGGGTTGAGGACACACTAGTTGTGAACGGATCTAAATCGTGTTGTTTACAAAGCTTGTTTAAATATCTGATTGCACGAACAATGTACGAGTTCTTCCTATAATTTGTTGAAGCAAATGGCACTCGTAGAGGTGGATTAAATCGTTTAGACTTCTTGGGGGTGTTGAAGAAGAATTTTGGCAACATATCTGAGCAGTTAATATAATAAGGTACACTAGTTTACACGGCTTTTGTCCCAGTAATACTATTATTGTTTCCGGAAGGTGTTTGATGCGCTGAATTCAAATCTGAATTTCAATTTTTTCTAGCACGTCAGGATTACTAGATACCTTAACTGAAAATCGCGAATTTTCGAGTTTTGAGGCACCGTTATATCATAATACCTATGCATTATTAGCTCCATAAAGGTTGGCCATAGTAACTTCAAGTATTTGCTTTCCTCATACAAATCCAGTTTGATTCTTTATGATACCTCATTCCATCTCCGAAAATTTGTTGTCAAATTGTATGAAAAACTTACTATGTAAAAATACCCTATCATTGATTGACGGTATAAGATGAAAAAATGAAATCCGAAAAATAAAATTTTAACATAATGTTTGTAACTGATGGTAGTAATTTCAGATACCAAGATCAATTTATCGAAAATGAAATACTGCACGCTAATGCGATACGTAGAAAATCGATGTTTTGGTACTTAACTAAGATTTCTAAAAATCCTGGCGTGCTAGAAAAAATTGTACGTCAGATTTGAGCTCAGTGCGTCGAAAACCTTCAAAGAAAGATGGTATTGTCTAAAGGACAAATTAAAAAACAGTATTTGTAAACTAGTGTTATTAAAGATTTTCAAAAACAAAACACAGTCGGAAATCTCGCAGCGGTTGGCTAAAGGTAGTGTTAATCTCTGCTTTAACCCTCATGGCACAAAAGGAAGACGACCTATGTTCAGGAGTGGGTGAAATAAATTTGACATGCCAATGATGATAGTGAGTTTTGACGATGTTCTCAATGACACAGCAAGTTACGGTAAAATAATTCCATAAAATATACCTAAGTACATGCCTGTCAAGGGATTGAAAAAAAGAACTGAACACAGTGTATTTTTATTATGCAGTGCTGTGCTGCTTGTACGCCAGCACATCAAGCTACAGCAATCTGTAAAATTTCTTTAATCGATATTCATCTTTATCTCTGAAGTATTAGGTTCAAGATTGATTGGGAAAATTTGACAGTTTCGTGTAGATGTCTGTACTTGCATCTGTCTTGGTTTGCGTAAAAATATCTAGATGTATGTTTTTCATTTTTTTTTCAGCATTTTACGAAGACAAAAAATGCTTTTTTGGTGCTGAAAGTGAGATAAGTAACACCTGCGTGAGAGAGAGATTGGGATTCTTCAATATAACAAAAGAGTCGAAACACTTATCGTGGACTCGCAGGGCAAATGTGTATTACGATGTAAGTCCTCTGATTTTTTCTTTATATTGGGGAAGTACCCAGATACAGCACCTACATAGGTATATTATTTTTACCTATAGGTACCTATACTCATCTGAGAGCTACGACGTCAGGTACCTAGTGTGTTTAGATGCGTGTTATGTAATGTGATTTTAAAATTGTGAATACGAGCCCACGCAACTAGCGCTGATCGCAAAATCAGCTGTCACACTGACTCTTAGGTACTGACTAAAACCACCCCGGTGTTCCATCTCCCCAGCTGGGCCATCTCGGGCCAGCGGGGAGAGTGAGGTGTTTTACTCCCCCCGCGACGTCGAAGAGGGGATCACGGGAACACCACAGCAGACCTGGTGCACTGATTGATCGCCAGTTTATGTCAGTTCACAGTTTATCAAAACGACACGGAGAGATTATAAACTTAGTACCTTCAGAATTTTGATTCGTATCATTGTGGAATGTTCAGTTGGCAATTTGTCTAGATGGTGGTGGTGGTACACGGTAGGGTTTTAAAAAAAATAAACTACCGGAGTTATAATAATATTAGGGCCCATCTTCTCGATATATAAGATAAGGTAAAAAAAAACACTTCATTATATTACAGAAAATTACTTGTGGGAACAGTAAAGGAGTGAGTGACTGTGTGGCGACAATGCTACATCAGTGTAAGCACACCACGTCCGAGTACGTCGCGAATCTGTTCGACTATGCGCGGGAGCTCGGCAACTGCAGCCAATTTCCCCCCACCGCTACAGTCCCCCCTCCTAGTGGAAAAGTGAGTACTTATGAACAATAATTGATATGTTATTAAGGGCTGGTTTTCATCAACAGGCAGGTTTACACGAAGCCAGCGCTGGTCGCCAGTTAGTCTAGTAGGCTAGTCTACCTGCCCGAATAGATACTTAATATAATTTAGTAGGTACCTACCTATTTATGAGTTTGACTTTAAATAATATTTTCCATTTATAAACTTAAACCGCAAATATCTAATAGGTTATCTGAGTATTCAATAAAACCGTCCAAGTGCGAGTCAGACTCGCGCACGAATTGTTCCGTACCATTATCCATAAAACGGAAAAAAAAACACGGTTTGTTGTATGGGAGCCCCCTTAAATATTTATTTTATTCTGTTTTTAAGCATTTGTTGTTTAGCGGCAACAGAAATAAATCATCTGTGAAAATTTCAACTGTCTAATTAACACGGTTCATGAGATACAGCCTGGTGACAGACGGACAGCGAAGACTTAGTAATAAGGTCCCGTTTTACCCTTTGGGTACGGAACCTTAAAAAATGAACCTGAAGTAAATTTAAATATGGTGGACGCACTACCTAAGCGGCGACTTTGCTGCGGCCTAATGTGAAAATTGCATTTTGACTTGTTAAAAACGCAATCGATTTCTCCAAAAGATGTTATTTATTCTGCGATTACTCAACAATTATTTTTTTATCTTAGAAAAAATATTACAACACATATTATGTAAAAAAAAGTATGAGCATATTATAATGGCGGGAGATTTTAACATTGATATAATGAAGAAAAATAATGTTGTGTTGGATTTCGAATGTCTGTTACTAAATTTCAATCTTAAGTTGGCTTTAAAGCAACCTACCAGAATTCAAAGCCTAACTTGCATTGACAATTTCGCACATAATTTTAAAGCCAAATGTAAAACGGACGTTATTGAATTTGCGCTATCGGACCACACAGCACAGATAATAAAATGCCCAGTGAGAAAAAGTTGTAGGTTAAAATACTGGCGCAAAAAACGACGGGACTTTAGCGTAGAGAATATGGGTAAATTTAGGGACTGCGTAAAACATTTGACTTTTTTTGAAATATATGAAACTGACGATCCAAATATCGCTTTTGACAAATTTACTGACGACTTTACACTATTTTATGACCTTTGTTTTCCATATTTGCTAAAAACGATAAATGTAGGTAATTAAGAAATCAAAGTGATCACATGGCATTGAATTATGCAGCAAAAGGAAACGTCAATTGCTCTGGCATTACAGGTTAAAACCAAATATGACAAATAAAATCATTTTTAAGAATTACACAAAAAGGTTTAAAAAAGTTATCGAGATTGACTCGGCGTGCTCAAAACATTTATTCAATTAAAACTGCAACAAATAAATCTAGAATGACATGGAATATAATAAATAAATCGAAACCGTTTTTACCTAAAGAATCCATTAGCTACATAAATGTTGATGACAAAATAGTAAATGACCCTCTAGAAATAGCTAACGCGTTTAACAACTTTTTCGTAGATAAAATACAACCAAGTCAAGTTTCGGGAAGCCAAGTAACAACAAATATTATAAAACGGAAAGACTCAATCTTTGTTACACCCAGTATACCTGTTGACATATTAAACATAATTAAATCTTTAAATGCCACAAATAGTACAGGTTATGATAAAATTTCAACAAAGGTTGTAAAGTATGTTTCTGAAACCATTTGTACCCACTTAAGCTACCTAATAAATCTGTGCATCAGCTCAGGTGTATATCCGGATGCTCTAAAAGTTACAAGAGTGAAACCATTATTTAAAAAAACAATAAGGAACACATGGCTAACTATAGACCAATTGCCTTAATTCCTATAATGTCCAAAATTTTTGAAAAATACGTTTATAAAGAACTGTACTCATACTTTGAAAAGAAAAATATCTTTTGTAAAGAGCAAAAGGGGTTTAGACAAAACATGTCAACCAGTACGGCCATTTATGACTTTTTATATACCGTTATGATGAATATGGACAGGAGAATCCCGGTGTGTGCTATATACTGCACATATATAGCACACACAATACATGACGCAAGCGTTTGCCTATGTTGACCATAGCATTCTGCTACAAAAATTAGAAGCTTACGGCATAAGGGGAAACATACTAAATCTTATTCAGTCATACCTTACTAATAGAAAACAATACACAGAAATTGAGAGAATTAATTTTAAGACAAAGAACGAGGAAATTTATGTATCAAGCGAACGCACACCTACATACGGTGTTCCTCAAGGCAGCGTACTCGGATCTTTATTATTCATACTATACGTAAATGACCTGCCTAGTTCTATTGACTACCCCATGACTCTCTTTGCCGACGACAGCACTATGACTATAGCATGTAAAAATAAAGACATATATGAAAGTGACATAAGTGAATCTTTGACATCGATTATATCATGGTTAAACAGGAACAACCTCAAAATAAATCTAGATAAGACAACTATTATGCATTTTAGGCATCGGACCCAGGCTGTGATTGACATTAAAGCAATTTACAAGGACACGGTAGTTAATAAAGTCAACGCCACGAAATTTCTAGGAATTATTATTGACTCTAAATTGAACTGGAAGGCACACATCGAATACCTAAGTAAATGGCTGAGCTCATCTGCGTACGCCTTATATAAACTGGCTTCGGAGCTAAACTCAGATGCCTTAGTAACAGCGTATCATGGTCTAGTAGCATCGTTATTGCGCTACGGTGTTATATTTTGGGGTAATTCAACGGACAAAGCAATAGCGTTTAAGGCCCAANAGAGAGAATCCCAAAAGAGATGCATTCGTGCTATGTTCAATTTAAAGCTGACCGACAGCTGTATGCCATTATTTAAAAAACACAAATTATTAACTCTGCCATCTCTGTATATTTTTGAAATTGCGACATTTGTTAGGGTAAATCAATTTCTATTTCCACGACTAGCTGATACCTTCCCCCGTAACAGACGTGACAATAGTCAACTGTGTTCGCATACGTCAAAGACTGCGTTAATGGGAAAAAGCGTTTTCTGTATGGCTCCTAAAATTTATAATAAAATACCACAGTCATTTAAAGCATTGCCGGTAAATTTGTTTAAAAAAAAGATTCGAGATTTATTAACAGACAAGTGTTATTATAATGTAAATGACTTTTTGAATGACACTATTTGATAATTTTATTTTATGAATTCTTAGTTTTTGTGACATTTTATAATGAATTTATTTGACTGACATATCAATGTTGACACTGACATTGACATACTTGGATTGAAGTGCCTTTAGTTTTTAAGATTTAATTTGTAATTTAGTTTTTATATAATTTAGGTATTGTAAATTTTATCAAATTTGTACTTATATATATATACAATATTGCGACATCCTGCATGCAAAATTTGCATGTATACGCATGTTTTGACAAATAAAATTATCTTTATCTTTATCTTTTTCCAGGGTAATACCAATCTTTTGGATGCCGTTCCTTGGCTGACTACACCAGTTATTATTACTCTCGGCATAGGCGGAGTCGTAGTGGTAGCAGCAATCATCACAATAATCATCTTCAAATGTAATAATTAGTAGGGTAAAGCATGAAAAAAAACACGTCGAGCTCACCGATTGCTGATAGATTTGAGCATTCACTTGTGCCAGAACATCGAGCATTCGCCGTTTTTAAATTTGTCGAAACGACGAACGTGATAAAATACTTAGTACTTTCTTTGTACAAATTCTCATGCGAAAGTAGAATTTCACAAGTTCTCAACCTTGTGAAACCTTGAAACCTTGTGTAACCTGAAGGCACATATACTGATATCCTATCTTAAGATATCCCTTTTTTTATCTCAGCTGCATGAAATTTTTATTGCCATTCATTCATCACTTTGCTGGTCTAAAATACATATCAAAAGTTATTGAAATAGTGTTGTAATTACTTATTTTTGTTACAACGTTCTAACCTGCATCATTTGTTGGAGGTCCTTAAATAAATAAATAAATTGTGCTACTTGCCATAGCGATGAAAATGTGCCAATAGGTACTGCATAAATAACGTCAATATTTGGCTGATGCCCGGTGTCTGAGGTTTTTATAGGACGGTTATCTGTCCGTTTATGCTATTTGTTATAATGCCATTGGTTGTATAGTGGTTAACGGACAGATAACGACCGATAAAGTATCTCAGAAACCGGGTATTAGTTGTAGGCACTCTGGATTTCGTGAAAAAAATATTATTAAGACTGCACTGTCGACAATGACGTTTCGTTAACGTAACTTGAAAAAATAATATGGAGTGTATGTAGTAGTTTCAACGTTAAATTATTATACAGTAAAAACCGTTTATTATGACTCCGGTTATGTTGACCAACGCTTACTTTGAAGTAAATACAGTTCAAAGTTTAGTTTTCACATAAAATTCTTTATAAAAAGTTCGGATATAATGACTTCGCTTATTATGACCTGTTTTAAGGAATTATGTTCAGTTATAGTTAGTGACATGATTCCTTACACTTACTTTTCGTGATAATTCCCACCCCTATCCCTTTTTTTTTTTTTGTTTAAGGATGGGAAATCTTCAAATTCAAAATTCAAAAGTCATTTATTCAAATTAGGCTGAGTGCCAGCACTTTTTGAACGTCAAAGTTCTACATAAAGACAGTCCCCCAAAACGCCCGCCCGTCACCACTTCCTAGTGTTTTAGCTGGGAAGAAGAAGTGGCGCAACAAACTCCCCAGCAACACATCTGTCTGTTGAGTTATAAGAACTATCACTTATACAAAGGTATGTAAGTAGTCAGTATTCTTACAAAGAAAACAATACAACAAAGGTAACACGTAAAAACATAAAACTTAATAATTCGCTACTTGTAAGCTAGCACACTCCATTATGCCAGCATAAACAGACAAACTCAAGCATAAAAACAATATCAAATCAAACTAAATAAGCCTCCAGACATGAAGGGTGTGCCCGCTTACACGTACAGAGGGTAGAATTTAATAAAAAGATCTGTGACTCGACGCCACAAGTGATAAACCAGGGCCATCAAAATTAAACATTAAGCATATAATCGTTATAACAATAGTAAAATCCATGGCTAACAAGACGACCTTTCACCACAAGCAGCACCCGTTCACGAGCATAACGCAAAGATCAGCCATTA
>NDFZ01005310.1:170675-199887 GCA_002192655.3 Mamestra configurata
AAGTCATTTATTCAAATTAGGCTGAGTGCCAGCACTTTTTGAACGTCAAAGTTCTACATAAAGACAGTCCCCCAAAACGCCCGCCCGTCACCACTTCCTAGTGTTTTAGCTGGGAAGAAGAAATGACTTCTTCCGCTCTGGGTGGAGCGGAAGGACGTGTCAGACTCTTACTGACTAAAACCCATCCGTGTTCCTTCCAAAGCCCTTTGCGTTCCAGGGCCGCGGTGACTCTTTCGAACAAATTCCACAACCCCCACCCCTTTCCCTGCGACGACATTTTGTGCAATTTGAATAGTTTCAGTCTATTGCACTAAATTTCTAACAAAACAGGAAGTTGTTTAGTTAGCCTAAGACTATGCTTTGTATGACGTTCGCTTAGTATGACATTTTTCACTTCCCTTCGATGTCATTACAAGCGGATTTTACTGTAATTAATACCAAAGAATAACTTGTACCTAAAATAATTGTTAATTTTCTACTTCTAATTTAAACTTAATTAAGTTAATAATTTATTTTTAATAATCATAGACTCAAGATATTAGTAACAATAAAACGCACAATAGTCACGTTTAAAATTAATAATTGAATGATGTTTTTAGACCTGGCCTATAGAGCCGTGTTACAATTTAGGTAATAAATCACATGATCCTTATCGTTGTTGCAATAAGGGTTGCTGCTTGTGGCATCACTGTCAAAATCAACGTGATCCTTATTTTTGTTGCAATACGGTTGCTGTCGGCGGTAAAATAACTGTAAACGAACTGTATCCATAGATTTTCATATGATGTACTTACTAGCTTACGCACATCCCGTTTTAGTGGTCTAAAACTATCCTCGCTGTATTGCCTGCCTAATGAAATCGGTTTGAGACACATCGGTTGGATGGTTTCAAAGTCTATAACGGATGGTCACTGGGATATTGCAAACGCCGTAAGTTCATAAAATATCGCGTGAAATTAGAACTATTTTTTTTTCAATAAGACACAGATAAATTAGAAACTATTGAATTTGGAAGAATCCAAATTGAATTTTATTATCTAATAAAGATTTTTACAATCTTACGGAGTTTGCAATTATCCGGTAACACATATGTAAACAGATGTTTGTAGTAAAAGATTTCATTTGTAAACAAATAGTACTTATTTATTCTTAATTGTATATTAAAAATTATATTTTTAACAACGAGTATTATTTATTTACTTATAGCATTGCTAGCTCAGTCTTCCCTGCATGGCTCTAGCCGATGCTTCTAAAGCACATTGTATGCCTTGCAAAGTTAATTTGCTCTTGCGTAGTATGGGTTCCTTGAAATGCGCTTGCACAATATTCCTTATTGGCCTGAATGCCTTGCAGAGGTCGTGCTGATCTTTCTTCACAGCGAGTCTCCTTTCCTCAGCTAACGAAAATAAATTCATTTTGAAAATGGAACTAACGAATCCTTGGATGGAAAAATGGTATTCGCACACCCTCAACCCTCAACATCCCATACCATGGGATAGACGACAAAAAAAAAATCATCTCCACTTTACGTGAAGGGAACCTTTTCAAGATTTTATTTTACCCCTTTCTCGGCGTAATTAATATGTATACCCATTCCAAATTCCAATTTTCTATTGCTAAGCGTCTCTGACCTAAACCGCGGGACATGGAGAAAATTTAAGGGATCCTATGTTGACTACGGAACCCTAAAAACCGGCCAAATGCGCGTCGGACTCGCGTGAAAAGGGTTCCGAACGAATCTCATTTTTGTACCCTGTTCTGTAAAACCATAAACTTCTTACAGGTTTTCCTATAATCTATAGGTACAGACCTATTATCTTTATTTTTTTCAAAATTTTAGGCTCAGCAGTTTCGGAGATAAGGGGAAACAGGAAAATCTATAAGAAGTCTAGTGTTAAAATTACATGTTATAAAAATGAGATTCGTTCGTAACCCTTTGAACGCGAGTCCGATTCATACATGGACAGTTTCTTTCTATGACGACATCTCTCTCAGGTCCTGCAGTCGTGCGATACCACTTGGCAATGCTGGTTATCTGAATTTTGGGCTTTCAGGCATAATTAAATGAAAAGTCGTAAAAGAACCTAAAACAGTGTTTTATTATAGTGATCAAATAATTCTTTTGGGGTCAAATTCTCTAAATATTCTTTGTATTTGGTTATGTAATCTGATTTTAATAAAGACACTGCACGTGTGAATTGACTTTTCTCAGATGTTGGTAATGCTGTCCAAGATACACTTTCTTCGGCTCCACCCGCTGGATTGAGCATGTAGAATAATTCTTTGGCAGTCCTGAAATGTTTTGTTTTTGTTACAACCAGATTTTGTTGCCATTCAAAGAGGTTCGAACATTTTTCTATGGGAGCTAGCATAACTAGATAAAAAATAAAAATGACAGGCCGCCGCCATTTTGCTTTTTTTTTTCAAAGTTGCGGCGCACGGTCTAACATGCATATATAACGTGTAACAGAATACCTCTTAAGGGGTCATTGTACTCATCATAATGAACAACTTTTACTATGGGACCAACACAGAAAACGCGAAAAAAAAATCAGCTGTTCAGTACATTTTGTCGACTTATGCGCACATAAATGTATGGGGCAGTCGATTTATTTTTCGCGATTTCAATCATCTATTCTGGTGTGAAAGTTAAATTGAATACTTGGTCATTGGTCTTTGTTGACGTGAGCTCATATCTGAACAGACCAATGAGAGCCTTGTTTCCAGGTTTACTTATATCACACGAAAACGGATAAATTATAGACTTCTGCTCTGATTGGTCGCCATTTTATGTCAGTCCACAATTTCTCGGACCGGCACGGAGATATTATAGACTATCAAATTTTTATGCGTAAAAAAGTATTTTTACGCATCAAAATTGGTTCGCATTTGGTTTTATATAATTTTCAGTTGACAATTTATCGAGAGTTCACAACCTCTCAAATTATTTTATAATCTTACGGACTTGCCATTTTCCGGTGACACATATAAGCACTTAATTCAGTATTTTATAATAATAAACATGATTTTCTCAAGGCGACTTTACCTCGAAATATCTCGGCAACTTGACACTTTAGGGCACCATGTTCCAAACATTTTTTGTTTGTTGAAGTATCCTCTACCTATATATGCATGTTAGATGAAATTATAATTAGCGTAACGTTACAATGAGTCACCCTTTTTCGTGCGTGCAGCCGGCGTTCATCGATTTATTAGACGTTGTCACGTCAAAATCAAAATGACGGCGAGGATGCTATGCCATATGCCACCAACGTTCTATACCCTTTAAGGCAGGCATTAGGTATCAATCAACTACAAAAAAAACCATTTGTTTGTTTAATTGGAAAAATGCATCGTAGCATATTCAATTCAGCAGATAATGCTCCCACAACTGGGACATAGACCTCTACTTTGTAAGAGGGTTAGGGCTGTTATCCAACACGAGGGCCCAGTGCATATTTGAAATGTCACATGTTTTCGAATTTTGAGTTCTAGGACGTGAGGGTTTCCTCACGAGATAATCCTTCACAGTTTTCAAGAGCAGCGACGATGAAAGGAAAGCACCTGCCTGGGGTTCGAACCTCGGACCTTTAACTCGTAAGTCGGAGCCGTGACCTGTAGCCCCAGTGGGCTAGGTACACTGCTCTCAAAATATAGGGAACAACCTATTATTTTTTTTACTTAGAACCGTAACAGGTAGTTAAACCATACAGGTCTAGGTTTCAGACCTGGCAGTCTATTCAAACTATCTACACATATTGACAAAACATACATGAACTTAGGTAAAACTTACTTTATCATTGGAGGCATTGGTTCTACAAGAATCGTCCTGGGCGTTTCTTCATTGGTACATTGTATTGGCTCGTTCACTGTTTCATTGTGTTCTTCCTGGCCATGCTCAGGCTCACTGCAAATTCATTATCAAAATAAATGTATTAATGAAATTGTACATAATTATGCATATCAGGTTCATGCTGAGCCTTAACCTCATTGAACACCGATTCACTGATATAACTTTTTCCCGATGCAAGGTTCGCTGACAGAACGATTCACTTTTCTTATGCCCTAAATCCCGACACAATTGTTGGTCTGTTACACCAAAAACCAGACCACTGTTTTCGCTTATTGTTTAGAACAAAAAAGCTCTAAGTGAAGAAAAGTGGCCAATACGAATTTGTGACGTAATGAAAAATCTAATAAAATCTTAGCCTAACCTGGATAAAGGCTGGTTTCCCCAACTCCACGACTAAGCGCATATTGAACTGCCTAACCTGGAAATCAAAACCCAACGCCAGCCACTCTCAGTGGTCATGTAACCACAAGATCAATGAGGCCATACATAATATAGTAATACATACTTACATAACAGTTCCTAATTCCCCATCATAGTTTAAATTCATGTCTTCATTATTTACTATTTGATTGTCTTGTTCTGTCTCTGTTTGTAAACTTACTTCTGGCATATGCCCTTCAGGCTCCTTTATAACTGAACTGCTGTTGTTCAAGTCCACATTTTGCAATCTGAAATTATTATTAGCAGAAAAAAAATGAGATCATCATATAAATGAACATCACAATTCAGGGAATTATTACTCATGTAGTCTCAGGAATGTTTTAACTATTTTTTGTTAATGAATTTTGCTAGCTACCCCTTAACTCTTGCATTACTTTTATCTTTTGACCGCCAAGGTCGGCTATAAGCGACACATGAAAAAGTGCCCAACACGCCACCATTAGCTAGAGCCGACAAGAAAAACAGCGAATTTGTGGTTTAGCATAGGGGGCACGCCAATGTGTTTATGCTCTGGAGTTCAAAAGGTTAAACTACTTTCCTTTTATAATGATAATTAGGTTGTAAATGTTTTCTTTACCCAATTGGATCCTTTATTTTCATATAAGCTTCAGCATTTTTCAATTGTTCAAAACATTGTAGTTTAAATTTATGTTCCTGTTCCTTGTATGATTTATGCACTTGTAATTTTTCTTCTTCAGTCAAAGACAGCCAAGATTTTGTTGCTTCAATTAAATTATTTTGATACTGAAATTATAAAGGACATTGCCAGATTTTGAAATCTCATCTTTTTTACAAAGTTACAACATTTATTTTACTAGGGTCTATATTTTAAACTAACGCCCATTTGAGTTATGCAAAACAAATACATTGGGAAGTTGATCTCATATCAAAAGTTGTTTGAGATTTATTTATTTCGAAAACAAACAACTAAGTATACATTTTATCTTAACCTAATTATATAAACTTAACAAATATATTAATGTACAGTCAACTGCGTTTTCACATATTACAAAATGATGTACAGTGACACAAAATTAATGTTTTGAATAGTTTATTAAATATTATAAAAACTTATGTTACAATTTCTTGCTTATTGCTAATGGCTAATACTAAATTATATTTTTTAACAAAATAATACATAAACTTGTAACTGAACCTAATTATTAGTTGAAATTGGCCCATTAATTTGCAAAATGGATCTTGACACCCTTGAGATACCAGAACGAGTTGAGGCAAATATATCCACTTTAAGAAAGTAGGTACTTCTTAAAAGTTTTGATCATTCTGTGGTCAGTGGGTCGGTCTTAGGGGCAATTATCTTTTTTTAAATTTATTGTGTACGTAAATAAATAAAACCTTTATTTTACTAAAACACATTATTTTCCTGGCATTATTTATTGCGCCTGGTGTTAGGGACTTGATTTGGAAAGCGGACAGGGTGCTGACAAGATAAAATGTATGGCGTCAACGGAACGAAATATTCTTAGCTTCGCGGGCGCACAGACAGACGTCATACATTTTCGTCACAGCGTCCTGTCCGCACGCCCGGAACGCTTTGTATAGGTTTCAATTCCTTTATAGTTGTTGGTTACCCAATTCCAAAGCAAGGCGACTCATTGACAAAGGGTTACTCTCAGGGTGGCACAACAGGTTTACTGCAAGAATATAAAAATACGCACCTTAGTTTCAGATGAGCGTTTTTTCTTACAATAAAGCTTGATATAAAACGCAAATGGAGTATCAGGAAACTTATTAACTTTTGATTTATTTGGTTTTCGCTTCGATTCCATTTCAAAACATGGCAGTCAACAAAAATTAAATTGTTCGACTTTAACTCTTGGGACGCGTATTTCCACAAAATCACAATTTATAATAGCTAATTTTTGGTTAAATTCAGCTCAAATCACCATCAAAACAAACTTTTATTTTTGTTGACAGTAATTGACAGTTCCATTTTTTTTTTTTTACCCCGAATTCAACATGCAACGCTTATGTTTTGACCATATTGCCTAGTGTTACGTCCTTACATTTCTTGTGTTTTGCATTAGAATGCGGATGTAACACATTGTAATGGTTTTTAGAGTATCTGTTAACAAATTTGTCTATTCGGCCTTCTCGGCAAGTTTTGAGTGAGATAGTCAATAATTATTTCACATATTTTCGTGCTTGACTTGAGACACAAAACTACACCAATTTACAACACAATATCCACTAGGAATAAATTTACGAATAATCAAAACAGCCGCTAAACTTCAGTCGACAAAATCCCGTCATATTTTTTGTTTTTGTTGGACGGGGACCACTCGCAGTTCAGCACACTAAGGCTGGTTACTGCTTCTAGCCCATCAAACGCCAACGAAGAATATTCGGCGTTGACCGAGTCGAGCACCGATCGTTTGCACCTGATTCTGGCATTTTCAATTTGATCATGGACGACGGTGAAATAATTATAATTGCAACTTTTATATACCATAACGAGACGAACAAATAAAACAAATGCGGAGAACATTATTTCCCGAAATAAAAGTGAGTAAATTTTTGCCAGTTGCAACACTAAGCTGGGTGTCAACAATGTGACTTGAAGCTTTTGAAGTGGCAAATTCAAACTTGGGCTGGCTCGGCTGGATTGTGTTGTTTACGAATTATTGTGCAGTAAGTGAAAATAATAATACGGAGAATGGTTCATGAGCACATTCAAAGGGGTCTGCCGAGCATTTCGAACTAGGTATGCTAAAGACTTACCTTTTTTGAGAAGGTTATCTGCTGCCACTATTCCTGGGATGGGTACCTACTGCATGCGGGAGTGGGCAGACAAAAAAATTAGACAAAAGCAGAAACGAGTAATCTTATCAGGTACCTACCAGATGCTTTTACGGTCGGCCCACGTAAGTACGTTTTAAATATTTAGTAGGTAAGTTTCAGAATTTTCACGCTATAATCGTCGTCAGAAATTTTATGTTGGTGTTGCAATTTGCGATTTTCTTTATCAGATGACTAAAATAAAGAGCGGAATACTCTAAGATTGAAATATAATATAATAATAATAATATGGTCATAGATTGTGTTTATTCTATAACTAGTAATACATACTAGTGGCTATGCGAATCATCTAGTCTACATCAATATCATCTACCTATGTGTCGCCATCACATCGCTTTAGATTTTTTTTTTTTTTGATCGAATACAGATCACGACAATATGGTGGCGGTTTTAAAACTTCGCCTTTCCAGAGTTCATCCACACCACAGCATAAGTTGGTTGTGCTTTATTTAGTTGAATGAATTCGAAAACCGGCCAAGTGCGTGTAGGGCCACGCCCAGTACCTAGGTACCTATAGGGTTCCGTAGTTACCTGTCCCGTAAACCATGACAAAAAATAGCAAATATTACTATGACATTACAAAGTAACAAATAGGTAGGTACTATTCGTTTTAAGTTCTACCTATGGTTACTAGGCTACGAAATTTTTACCTGATCAGTTATACCTATTATTTTTATAAGTTGGTCGACTATTTCTCGTTAAAAAGTTATTGAATTTTGCTTTTGAAGACAACAGCACATTACGAGCTCAATCTACTACTGATGCCAATAATTTTATTGATGATAATATCACGATATCCAGATCATAATAATATTGATAGTGTAAGTAATATGCACCATTGTGAATAGAGCATCCGGGTAAGATATTAATTAAAAGAAAACAAACAAAAAATAATTAAGTGTAGGTATTTAATTAAATAATATGTGAAGTAAACAATTTATTTTTAACTTGTAGAGACTACTTAGCTGTGATGGTTTTCCTTTTACACACTTCCTTGACTGTTACAAAAATACGCACTAAAGCTTTAATATTTCGCAAACGCATCCTTCGATGGAAAAATGGTATTCGCACACCCTCAATATCTTTAAACGACCTATCCAACGACATCCCACACCATGGGATAGACGATAAAAAACCCTTTTCATGTGTTTATTTTATAACTTTGTCGGCATGATTAACCATACCAAATTTCAACTTTCTAGTGCGTCTTAATTTCTTGTATGGGAGGCTCCTTAAGTTTTTAAATTAATTCATTATTATAATTTGTGGTTATAGCAGCAATAGAAATACATACTCTGTGAAAATTTTAACTAAGTATCTACCTACTAATTACTTACGATTCTTGAGATACAGATTCTACTCGAAACTGGCAAATTTTCCCAATCAACCGTGAACCTAATGCTAAAGGCCTGCTAAAGAGGTCACCTTGGTTGGGTCAACCAAATTTTATTTTGTTCTACACGATCATGTGGTTGACTCAACTTGTCAGTGTATACTGCGAACGCAACAGATTTCTACGTCTTGAAATAATATGGCACCTTATCTTTCAAAACATATTTTTTTCTCAGACAGGACTAAATAAATCAAAATACCACAAATTAGGGACGTGCATGTCACCGGAAAGTTGCAAACGCCGTAAGATTGTAAAATATCGCGTGAAATTGTAAACTATTTTTTAGACACGGATAAATTGGAAACTGTTGAATTTGGATGGGATTTATTGTATATAAAACTATTTTTTCATAATATATTGAAATTTTAATCTAATAAAGATTTGTTACAATCTGTCTGCAATTTTCCGGTGACATGCACATGACTTACTCCGGTGCCAGTCGTTTCAGTCGTTTTTGACTCTAAAAGGGTAAAAAAACGACTGGCGCCGGAGTCTATAAGTAAATCAAAGGGTTCAGTTATAATCTTCTTTATTAAAAAGATCCGAAAAATCTGAAAACGGTGGGTGAAACCACGGAGCACAGCTAGAAAAAAAAATTAACCATACGCCGCATTCACACGGGGATCCCGTGTGAATGCGGCGTATGGTTAATTTTCTTAGCGATTCGTCAAAATATCCGAATTGATGTTCATATTCGTTTCGTGATTCAGAGTTCAGTCTTGGATTCATTACTTACTACTACTACCTACAGAACGTTGCGGGCAGACAGACCGACGACCCCTTTTTATGTTTTTGGTGACATAAATAGGTAATTTAAAAATGGGGCCTTTATTATTGGCTAATTTATTATTAAGAGGAAATATGTAGATATAATTCTGTCAAAATTTCCCACTCCCGGCGTTCCATCTTGAACGTGACGTGTCATGCGGTCAAATGCAAAGCCCAACCACCAACAGGCGTCCACACGGTCGAGATCCGACTCAATGCCCTCTGTTAGTCCTTGGTAGTGAAGGATGCGCTTGCGACCAAGGTTGTTGGGTAAACCGACGCCTACACGGTCAATTTTTATGCAAACTCAACCAAGGTGCCCTTTGTTGGTGGTTGGTTCCGACCGTGTAGCAGGCCTTAGCGATAGTGTTGTAGCTTTATGTGCTGGCGTCTGTACATCCATCCATGCGCACTTTTTATCACGAGTGCGAAATACATTTCATTCAGAACACTTACTAAGCCTTTTGTTGGTTACTGTTTTCTAACCGCATTCTTTAGCATCCGATTCTTCTAGGCGTGTGATGTTTGCAAGTACCTATGTTTGTAGGAAAAAAAGCCTCTAATTTTAGGGACCGCCGTACTGCCCATTTTTTTATTGTTGGGATGGTGGCCATGTTCAAAATTCACTATTGTCGAGGTGATTAGTGCGCCTGTTCATTAGATAATGATATAAAAGATAATGAGGTAATATTTTATAAGATGTAAAGTGTACCTACCTATTAGCGACTAGCAGAAACAAAGACCTATTGGTGATTTTTGAAAAAATACAGGGTAAAAACGATTATTTTTACATAATCTCTGTACACACAATGTCAATAATGTAATAAAAATAAGACACTATGAAATGCAAATCATTCTAGGATATGAACTGCTTTTTTTTATGTTGATGTCCCCAGGTAGGGACAATGGGCACATTTGAAGGGGTAACTTTCCCCTTTTTGACAGGCTTTCATTACCTAGAGAAAAACCTGTCAAAGTAGGTATCCATAGTGAATGATGATTACCTGCTATTATTATGAATTCTTAGAATCTTACAAAGCTTATTTGATTGAAGAAAATATTGATTTTGAACTGGACGTAGAAACTTTTCCTTCAGAAATCAAGTGTTTATGTCGATGAAGAAAGGGATAATGAAGGGAGAGGTACTATGGGTACTTACACTACACTACACTAGAGGCTTAAAATAGGGTTTATAAGAAATTTGCGAGAAAAAAATCGAAAATCTTTTTCTCGAAAATTCTCATAAACCCAACTTTCTACGAAACAAAACAAGTTATTTAATTGTTTCACCATGACTTTACCCATTTAGGTACCCATTTACATGGGTTAAGACTAGGCTATTATAGTTTAGCATATTTCGTGTCGGTCAGATTAGGCAAATGAACAATAAACAAACTTAATAATGATGACTCTTCGACTTGATACTATTAATATCTTAAAAATAATGTTTTCAATAGTTTAGTTTCATCCTTCTAATATCTGAATTCTTCTGATGTCTTTTTATTACTTTCTTGATCTGGCTTTCTTGATCTTTGTATGAAACAGACAACACCTCCTGAATTACCTACATCAACAGCAGATTTGATTTGTTATTTTTCTAACTACGTCTTTCCTGCAAGGCTCTTGCAGATGCTTCCAACGCAGCTTGTATGCCCAACATTGTTTTGTTCAAGCATTCTTGAGCAAATTGAATACCCTGCAGGGCATTCACACAACATTCTGTGTTGGCAAGTATGCCTTGTAGAGCTTGTGCTGTCCTTTCTTCCATAGCAATCCTCCTTTCTTCAATACCTCGTAACCATTCAGGCGCAGGAGGGACAACTTGACTATCTGGAATCAAAGGACTCATTACAATTTTATTGTGTGAAGGCTACTTACAACAACTAAATTGTTACAAGGTGGCCCAGAAAAAATGGCTGTTACTTCGAGGAAATAACAGCCATTTTTAGAATTAAAATTGAACACACAACCCAAGTCAAGGCTCCATTAACTTGGGTTGTGTGTGTGGGTTTCAATTTTTCATCCAAGAATAAATAATTTATTTTACCTTGTTGTTCTGGGTGAATCCAAGGTAGTGGTGAAGCCAAACGTGGTGAATCTGGATCAGATTTAATTTCTGGTGTTGGGGTATCTGGGGATGGAGTAGCCGCTGGTGACGTGTCTGACTGTGGTGGTGATGTATCTGGCGGTGATAGTGTTGCATCTGGTGTCGGAGATGCTAGTGGCGATTTTATTTTTATCCGTACCTGTCCTGGTATTGGTATCCCCAGACTTGTAAGAACCCTCTTTTCATTTTTAGTTAACAAGTAATACCTGTGAAGGGTTTCGCCGTCCACTGCTCCTCTCATATGTTTTCGGATGGTACAAGCCTTTTTTCGCACCTTGTATTTTATATTATTCCAATACTAGAAAGAAAAATAAAAGCTTGTGATGACCACTCACCTAAACCAGAGAAGCATTGCATAAACAGGAGAAGGCTCACAAAGACATTATACAAGGTATATTTTTAAAGTGTGCGTGGATGGGATTGGAAACCATGAGGATTAGCAATAAACACTATTTATTTATTTTTTTAACATAGGTAAAGAAATAGAGATCTTATGTTTGATTAACAGAGCGCTATGTTATGCCAGGAGGCGTACAAATATGTTGTACTAGCTTAAGTAAATCAGCTGAGGATAACAAATTAAAATGTACTAAAACATTTAAAAATCAAGCATAATTAAGGTATTAAATTAGAAATAAATTTTACAATTATTTAATTAATACTCCAATTTTATTTATGTCAGTCCTAAGTCAAAAAGAAAAATCAAAATAAATAAAATGTCAAGTTTAGTTAATAACATTTATCAATAACATTTTTTTCTTAAATTATGTGATTTAATTCTTTTATGGCTTCTGGAATTTTATCATAAATGTGTGGAGCCATACCCAGGACACTTTTTTACTAGTGCTGTTTTACTCTTGTAATTACTCAAAGAAATTTGTACTGACTATGAATTGGAACACTTCATACCATTGTAATTTTTTTCATAAAGGTTGGGATTTGTTTTGTGCCTTGAATAGTAATTCCTTATCCAGGGAACTATTCCAAAAAATTATTCCGTATCGTAAAAGTGAGGCTACTAGACCATGGCAACAAGAAATGCGTCTATATTTACTTTTCTATCCAATTGAAAAAGTGCATAGGCAGATTGTTTTTTTTTTTTTTACACAGCTGTTCTATATGAGCCTTCCAATTTAGGTTATTGTCAATATGAATACCTAAAAACACACTTACTTTTACTTCTTCTACATCGTTACCATTGTAATTGTTTTTTGGACCTTCGATTCTTTAGTGGAAATGCATTACTTTGGTCTTCTTGAGGTTGATTATGTTTGTATTTATGTATGTACATATGTAAAACGGGCTGGTTACCGCAACTCCACGACTAAGCGCGTATTTTGCGTGCAGTGATGTTGATTATTAAATTTTTCTTATCAAGCCAATTAATTATGTCAGCAAGAGTATTATTAATGTCAAATTGATATGTATTTACGTCCTTACATTTTACTATGGCGGTGCTATCGTCTGCAAACAAAACAATTTGTTGTTGTGTCCCTTTTGGAAAATCATTTATGTAAATGAGAAATAAAAGTGGCCCAAGCACGCTACCTTGAGGCACTCCATATTTTACACTTTTGAAATTCAACACATACGTTCATTCTGTTTTGGTTTTTGCGCATACTCTTCTGTGATTTTAGTACATTGCAATCAATTAGATATGATTCTAGTAATTTTAAAATGTTCCCTCTGTTGCCATAGCAATGCAATTTGCCAGGATGTGTTATTTTTCGGATGGTGTAATAATACAGGTTGTATTTTTTTTTTCAAAATCATCAGTTTCGGTTCCTGGCTAGGAATACCGATTTAAACAAAATCTAATGATGCAGTTTTAGTTTTCACCAAAATCGGGCTCGAGAATCCTTTCAATGGTTTTCGTTTTTCCTCATAGTTTCAGATTTGGACATCCACGCACACTTTAAAAATTCACCCTGCATGTTGTGACTGACAGGTCACAACATACAGGGTGAATTTTCTAGTTCAGAACACACACAAACAAATCTTAAAATAAAAAATGTCACTTACATTCCGCCATTGAATATAATTCTTTGAGCGGCCAGTACCCACGTCATTTAGTCTGCATGCGAGGTGTTTCCACTGGGCATTGTTTTCTGCCTTTGCTTCCTGCCCGCTCCTTACACCGGCGCTGCCTTTAGCAAAAATTGGATTGGCCTCCATGTAATCAAGCAATATCTTCCATTGTCCCTCTGAAAGAATTTTTGGTGCAGGCATTTCTGGAATATTACAAAATGGAAATGGTATTCATACAGCTTGATAATATGAAGTTACTGCTTCATGATGCAAATTTATAAAAAAATACCTTAATTTTATAGTCCAAACTTTCACCTCAGGCCTGTCCTTTAGCAAAGTAGGTTTTCCTAGAGTAAGTTGCTGACTGAAAAGTGCAATGAGAGAATTCTATATTTTAATTATTTCTATTGATGTAAATTAAGAAAGTGTGATGTAAACATGTAAACATTATCCAATTGACAGATCTTGTTTTTTTTAGTTTTATGGTTTGGCTGCTAAGACCTTTTAGCCAAGTCTTTGTTTATTTTATATTTCTTCAAATGTAAGTATAAAAATATTTATAAGTTGGTCAATATAAGTTCTTATTTTTCAACAGTTCGAGCAAGCGGCGGGAGGTATTTGAAAACACTTCACTTTCTCTACAGATAAAACTTAATTCACTTGCTAAAATCAGTCTGTGTATAATAACATGATTTTGACAGTCAAAAACCATATGATCAATGTTATCAAAACAAGGTATAACCGCAGCTTTTAAATTTATCGTCTTGGAAAGATACCTAATCTTGCTAAATGAGCAGGTGTTTTAGAATGGCCTAAGCGAAGTCTATCGATCGCAGTTATGAAGTCACTCACTAATCTTAGAATAGAATACCTCGACTTAGAAGCTAACTCATCTTGAATACTTCCGCTTCCGTACCGTAACCTTTACCTTTCTTAAATCTTTCTTCCAAAGGCTATTTCACAAAGCAGATATTTCTTGTCTTATTTCAGAATTGACAGATGACAACTACTAATAGCACAGAATAAAAATAACTAAAAGTAACTTGCACACATCCACGATATTTTTACGACATTTTAAAGTGTGCAATACTGACTGTGGCTCTGAACCGAACACGTTGGTTGAGCCCATAGATTATACACTACGGTCGAGCCCGTTGGCCGAGTGTGTTCGACAAACTTTAAAAGAAAACAGTTACTGTATTTCACTTTAGACCACCGTCACTCATCCAGCATCCTATTGACGCTGTTCACTAGTTTTCACACGTTGGCGTGTTTCATTTTGCATTGCGTTGACCATGAAGATGGACATGGAGGAATCGCGGCCGCTGCAATTTACTTGTACAGCGCTTCATATTGTTATATGAATGTGTATGTAATAATAAATAATAATGCATGTGTGTGTAATCAATCAATAAATCAAAATATTTTCTAGCTAGTCCATAACCCCATGTTCGAAATAAATACTTACCTATGTCGAATTTCGCCGACGCGTTACTGTAAACTGAAGGCTGAACGCTCGGCCAACGTGTTATCGGTGTTTGCAATTTGCGCCAAATTCCCTTTGACTCGTGTATTTACGAAAATTCGACACTCGGATCGCTTGCTTTTTTTTGTGAGTGGTGCCTCGCAGTTCTACCTATGAGGTTGTCGACTGCTTAACCGGGTTTGCCTGTGGTGGCCTTAATATAATATTAAAGCCTCCAGCCAGGGCTTATAAAAAACTTACAAACTAAGCGACTACACGCTAAGGGCACCCCCTGTGGGGTACGGACCTCGGCTTAAGGCGTCGTTGGGGGAAGGACAGCTAGGGACAGGCTGGATCGAACTAGAATTATTATTAGGCGACGAATTTAAGACTACAGGCTCAGCGGCACGAGCCGGCTTGAGCAAGGGTCGGGGCGGATTTTGACGGGGACGTCGCGGCGAGGGCGGAAGGACGGCGGTCGTGGTTTGCGAAGAGTGCTGGTCTCTTTGCGACTCTCTTGGAGGAGAGTGGTAGAGTCGTCGGGCGTGACGAGGGTATGCCTCGGTCGGCGTACCTTGGACATGCGGGAGGGTTCGTATTCGTGTCGAAGAAACGTTTGGCTATGCGTTTCATGAACTGCTGTATGGTTGGCAGTTTGAGATCTCTTAGAATCTTATTTCGGACGTAGGGATCGCCGGCGAGAGTTGGTCGCAAGGGGCAAATATACGCTAAAGGTCCCTGTATAAGTTGGCCGAGCGCGGCGTAGTTGGCGTACCTACATAGTAGTTGTTATACGATATTTGAAATAAGTATTTATTTCGGACAGCGGGGAAATATTTAGAGGTTTTTTTTTTGTATGTTACAACATAGGTACGCATGCATATATTTTTTTTTAAAGCGCTGTACAAATAAATTGCAGCGGCTGCGATTGCCTACATGTCCATTTTCACAGTCAACAATGCAAAATGAAATGGCCGCACGTACACCGGCAATATGGATCACGATCCGCTATCAAAAAGAATTGGCCGCCCGTACACAGTCAATCTCGATCGCGATTCACGATCAAAATCATTGATCGCGATCCGGATTGATAATGTACGAAGTAGATTGACGGATTGATGCAGCTGATCTCAAAATATCTAGATATTTTGGAATCCAGTTTGAGATTCGCTGATCGTAATCAAGATTGAACGTGTAAGCGCAGGATCGCATCAGTACTATAACCCTATGCGCTCTTTGAAAATGGACGCCAATGACAAGTTAACAAAATATTTTTACGTCCGTTACTACCGCAGGACCACCAACGCCAATCGCTTCCATATTTGGTAAATAATTAGTTCTCAATTGGGACTAATTAGTACTCGAACAACATAATTGGTACCTTAGTAGTTTTCGAGAAAATCGACTTTGAAGGTGGTCCGGCGGTAGTCACGCTCCGTTCATCAGGACCACCATGAGCGGCGAAAAAGGGGGCTTGCTACGGGTATTCTAAGTATACAAATAATTAGTACCCTTACATAACATTTCGCAGGACCACGACTTTCAATGTTGATTCCAAGTTTGAGGAGCTTGTCGCTTTCCTACATAGAAAATTAGTACCCTGCAAGATAATAATATAATATTAAGATAATAAAATTAATACCCAAAATTCAAAAGTAGTACCTACTCCAGTAGTTTACGAAATATACCATGCCATTGGTGGGGTGGCGGTAGTCTCTGTGTTAAATTTTCATTTCAAGATTTCCCAATTAAAAACTCCGTGATATTTTCCCAAATTTATACAAATATACCCATAAAGAAGTTATAGTAGCCGAACATTCAGATTCCTAAGACGTTGTATTTTAAGAGAAATTAGCTTTCATTACTTGCCATACTAAATATCCGCGGATACCCCGACCAAATTAAGTTGTCAAGGATTTTGAACTGTTTAGTACAATATAGGGCTAGCTTTCAATAAAATAAGTACACCAAAACATTCAAAGATAAATAACATAAAAAAGTCATGTGGTTTCATGTATGTTTGATCAAAATAAAGTATTCAAGACGCATGCTGAAGATGCACCCACCTGGGTCGTTAAAAAAGAAGAAGGCGTTGAAAAATCCCGTAATTTACAAAAATGAGACATCTTACGCCTCCAGCTACCTATTCCATATTTGTAACGGGCCTAGGATATTTTACGTTATGGTTAATTCATACGATTTTTTTTTTTAAATTTCGAGTTGTTGACCGTGAATGTCGTTGTCATTCATTAGTAGGTATCTAACGAATGACCCTTGGACAAGCCAATGAAAAAGCAACCAATGACCGACCGTGTAGCAGACGCTTGAATGTATGCCTCTATCCCCACCATTCCCCATCCATTGAGAGAGCAAGAGTGAGTGAGTGACAGAGAAGGAAAGCAGACAGAGACAGATATTATTATAGCGTTGACCATTGACTTGTGGGACGTGTGCTGTGTGTTGTATTTTAAAATAAATTAACAAAGTGAGTGTCAACGTGAATCGAGTGAAGACTCTGTTATAAATAAAAAAATAGTTCTACATAATGGCTGGGATCTACCTCATATTGTCCGTTTTCATAAGTAAGTAACTATACCTTTTTTTTCGTCGTTAATGCGGCCACATCTTACTTAGGTCAGAAGAAGTAATAGCTAAAAACAAATCGATGCTTTTTTTCTTCATGAATAGATGCTAATGAGACACTTTATATTAGGCAGTGTCAGTATTCCTGCTTCTATTGGATTTGCGATCTTTAGAACATGAGTTTAGAGGGTAACCTACACGATGAATAAATAAAATTGAACGTTGACCTGATCGTATCCAAGATTCTGGCCTTCAGTCTTGTTTTGGAGACAAAATTGATAATAATTATCATTTGATAAAAAAATGATGAGTTTGCGATTGTAAGTTCTTAACAACTTTTATTTCCGGGCTTATTTAAATTGTTCATTTCCCGCGTACCTAAACTTATTAATTTTGCCGCTAGTGTTAGAAATATTATTCAATGCCCATCCCATTAGCTGCTATACCTAATTATTTTACTCTACTAAAGTTATAACTTAATTTTACTGTCCCTGTTAAGTTTTATTTATTGCATACCTTCATTATATAAACTGTATATATAATATATATCTACACAACTTTTATCAATTATTTAGTGTCTCCTTTGCCATATTCCCAATGGACGCCTGGATTGCTCAGAGTTGGTTGCACTGGTATCTTTTAACACTCCCCTATGGCACACTCATCACACATCAATTTTACATGTGCCTAGGCACTCCACTAATTATGCCAAAAATTGTGTAATAACATGCACTACTCGAATTTATACTGCAGACTTCTCTCAAGTATATATTTAACTGTAAAAAAGTTTTATTGAAAAAACAAATAATAAAAACTATAAACAAAGGCAAATGACAACCAATCTATCAGTATCTCTATCTTGTATTACTTTTTAAAAAATTTACTCTAAACTTCACTAAAATTAATATCCCTATTGTTATTTTAATTATGTGTATCTTGTTAGTCCATTCTTACATTAAGTCCCAGTTACACAGGGAAACCTATTATTAGCCATATAAAACTGTTATACAAATAATCTGTAATATATTATAAGTATTTGCATTGGTTACCTAAATAAAGAAAAATATACATAAGTAAAAGGTCAGGTTCAAGATTTCGAAATAATGCAGTGACTTTACTCAATTTTATTACTTTTTTATGCTTCTGCAGACTCGAGTTCAATGTAATCAGACCAAAGATTATTTTTTCCGAATAGTGAATAGAAACAGATTGCAATAAAATAACATTAAAGCTATTTATTACTATCCATATTCTTGCTTTCCTGCATTCGGTTAGATTGGCAGCGAACCCCAACATGGTTGGGAAAAGGCTGAGCAGATTGATTGTAACCAGCAAAGTCCTCATAATACGTCATTATAAGCTTATCAAGGCATGGCAAATAGGGGTACGGCCATGATACTGTTGCTGGGTAGATACAGTCGGCAAAAAAATTGGGATGTCACCATCAAAAATGGTACAAAGATATTATAAATGTAGATATAGACAGTCAAAATTTTTGCAAGTTTTAATTCTTTGGAAAAATATGACTGATGAGTACATAGAGGTAGTGATTGAATATTTATTAAATTCAATAAATACTAATTGCTTAACACTAGAGCAATTAGTATTTATTGAATTAATCATCAGTTTCTATTTTATACTAGTAGGCCCCGCCTTCGCCCGGATTTCAATGTTTTTTACAAAATTTTCTTCCATAAGAACAGAAGGTTCTTAATGAAGAAAATTAACCTAACCTAAACCTAAAATAACCTAACCTAACAATAACAAACACAATAAAAAAAGAATTAGCGAAATTGGTCCAGCCGTTCACATTTAGCGATCCATTTTTATTATATGGATAAAACAATTAAAATACTAAATGAGCTTTGAATTTTGTTGCTGTCTGTACCTAGGACATACAATTGTGTCACTGCAGAAAGTATGAAAATGTACCTAAAAAAAATGAGACATTATTGTTAATCACATGCAAATGTTAGTGTAGTAACAAAATGTGGTTGGAACTCTTTTCTATGCAGTTTCAATTGAAACAACATTATTAAATACCTATTAGTTAATTTCTTTCAATTTGTGTGTCACCAGCCTTCACATTAGGTAGTGTCAATAAAGTCTGATTTATGAAAGAGAGACATTTTATGTGGCAACAGTTAACAGAACCATCAATTGATCAAACTATTGACTAGTAATCAAGAGGTCATATTGTTGAAATTCTGCTCAACTGGATAGGTATTTAAACCTGTGATGTCTGGTCTAGTAAATCTATACTAATATAATGAAGCTGAAAAGTTTGTTTGAACGCGCTGATCTCTGGAACTACAGTCGGATTTGGAAAATTCTTTTTTTTGTAAATGATAGCCACATTCATGAAAAATGCTATAGGCTATATGGGAATGGGAAATTCCTACGGGAACGGGAAAAACGAGATATGCGCGTACGAAATCGCAGGCAAAGCTAGCTATATTTTTATAAAGCTAAAATTATTTTTGTTCTCATATGATTCTGTATAGATAAAAAGGCTTTGAACCTGAAGAAAAAAATATTTCTAATCTCCTAGTCCATTTCATATTATTACTTTTCAAAGTAAAGTTGATCACAATTATTATACTTAATTAAATATATAGGTACTACTAGCACTTCGCCCGCCTATCCGCCCCGTTCACCTCGTCAAGGGTTGATTATGCAAAAATTGTTAGATCTGTTTCCACTTTTAGTTGGTTTATACCAATTTCCACGTAAATTGAAGTAAGCAATAATGTCCTCCCCTAAAAACTTTATGAATTTTATTTTCGAAAAATCTATTTGTTATTCTTATTTTTTTTATCCAAATCATTCAACTTCATCGGACCAAGCTTTAAGATTCTCCCCAGTTCGCTCAAACTACAACCTTTTCCTTACTTAAAGCATTTTTATACCCGTCGTAACTTTGAAACGAAAGATCCGATTTGAACAATTTAAAGTGTAATTTCATGCACATAATTAACCTTCATTATCAAACCGTTTAATAAGGATAAGGATTAATATTTTGATATCAAAATCATCACTTTATCTTTCTTGATTGAATAATTTTAACAAAAAGCTGTCATTGTGACTTAACCATAATAGTTAGACATATAGCCTCGTGGTTTTTTTTCTAGAAAATAATGAGTACTTTAATTATGTAGCACATTATTTTATGTATCATCAATAGTTTTCGCAGCGCATGCGATGAAAGACATTTTATGTAATTTTTTTTTACTCCTTGGGTTACATAATTCAAGTTTTAGTAGGGATCCCTAATTATTTCTGGAATTAAATATAGCCTATGTTACTTGGTGAAGATGTAGCTTCCTGACAGTGAAAGAATTTTTAAAATCAGTTCTGTGGTTTTTGAGCCAAATTGTAACAAACAAACAAATCTTTCCTCTTTATAATATTAGTTTAGATTCACTATCGAATTCCTGTAACTTAACATTCTTCACATTTAAATCCCATAGCTTTCCTCACAAATTGACGTCATTCCAGGTATTGCTGCAGCTCAGTTGGACGATGGCTCATCGCTGTCGAACCCCATGACATTGCCTCCAGAGCTACAGCAGAAATTTAATGAAACAGAAATAGAAAAGTACAAGACCCAATACTTGGAGAAGTTCAAGGCGAAATGCGAGGAAAATGGACATCCTGAATTATATGAGAGTGCACAGGTAAGTTATTTCTACCATATGCTTGCGTTGAACCTTTTTGTAATCTGATGGAATTCAATGAAATTAAAACGATCCCGATGTGAAGGAAGTGAAGATTTTAAAGGCTAATCCATCATATTCTCATGTGACGTTACCGGATGTATGTGTTTAATGTGCGACAATGAAGCACAGTTGCATAGAAATAGAAGGAACATATTCACTTTTGATTGAAAGATATCAAAACCCAAATGTCTACTTGGATAGTATACCAAACGGTTTTAAAGATTGGTATTACCTTTATGCCCAATCTTAGTTTACTAGCTGAAGAGTTTGTTTGTTTGGTTGAACGCGCTAACCTCAGGAACTACTGGTTCGAATTGAAATATTCTTTTAGTGTTGGATAGCCCATTTATTGAGCAAGAGGCATAGGCTATATAACAACACGCTACGACGATAGAAGCGGAGTATTCAGGAAAAATCTGACGCAGACGAAGTTGCGCGGGTCATCTAGTTAATTATAATTGTCACCATGTGTACCTAAGCCTTCTACTTGAGAAGGCCCATCAAAATAAGACAAGCGATGTATTATTATGGTCAGCAACGAAAATCGATGAACACCATTTTAAAATAATTTCCTAGGCACGATAATCATCACCATCATTATCTCAATCTTCATTACTATCGTATAGCGGTTTCCAGTTATGTTTAAATGCAGCAAAATAATAATTAAATTGAAAAATATATTTTAGTTACATATTTAATTAGGTAATGCTGCAAACTTACCACAATGACGCTAATAAGGCACTAATTAGTATTAATCTCTTAATGATTGGTAATCATTTTCGGAAATATTTTAATGAATAAGGAAAAAATATAAGCACCTATACCTATATAATATAATTAATGCTTAATTATTTCTCATTACATAACACAGTAACGGGACAATACTATAAGTTAAAAAAAAAAAATAAGTATAATACGAAGCGGACATAAATCTGATTGTTTGATTTTACCTAATGATAAGATTTGTTGACTACAATAATCCATCGCTATGACAAAATTATATTAAAAAAAAACGTTATAATAATTATATTGTTCGTACAGCCAAGTGCATGTCCGTGGTATCACTTTGATCTGAAGCTAACCTATGGTAGACACCAGATAAATCTGCAATAACGGTCGTTGACCCACATACATTTATAGACCTTAATATCAAAAACAGGAATAAAGACATAAAGCTGTCCTGAATCGACTTCTATCGTGGTCCTTTACGTTGAAAAACGTTTTTTATAATGTATTGTTCGGGTATCTACGAAGGGATATTAGGGAAAGGTCAATGTACTTTATTGCAAGTTTATCTGGCGCCTACCATAGGATAGTACGGAATTTCAATAGAATAAAGTACCAGATTGGAATAGAAAACTGGTTATTTACTACTAACGTGTGGCTTTTTCTTCCTAGTACCCACTACAAATTCAATTTATTCGGCTCCATAGTTTCGCTGGGGCAATTATAAAAGCATTAGCTAATAACAAGAGTATAAGATTAAACATATTTATGACATATTTGTGTACCTACATTAATTATCTTGGTGACCGAGTTAGCGTTATCACTATCATATCGTGGGATTACCAGCTCGGAACATTTTTTTAATTATTTCAACTCAGAACGTATTGACTTGCTCGAAATAAAGAATCCCTATTTGTACATACGATTACAATGTATTTGTGTAGAAATCAATTGACAGAAGATAAAAGGGTAAAAAGCGACAGATCTGGAGATAAAACCTAAACCAGAGTCACATATAACTTTGGACCTATATGTGGGTTCGAAACTCGTTTAAATGAGGCACGCTGGTGCTAAAATGAACCTTATTAGCTCCTTTGTGGACCGCAACAATGTTATTCGATAGTTGTATTGTATCGCTATATCGAAAACTAATTAATATGGTCGAAATTCAATCAAAAATGTTTATGATATTAAATTTAGGCCAATGGTGCAACTTAAAAAGATTTTCGCACAAACGCGCGTTTAAAAAATGTGTCAAAAACGTATTTCGAAACTAAGACGTCACATGTTAGAGGGGGTCGACGAAGTGTGACATTGTGTGACAAGGGGTGAGAGGGGCCTAAATTTCGTGACGTTTCAAAATCTAATATATAAATGAAGTATTTAAACACGTAATTTGAACTATTAACGAAAAACTTTAAAATATTTTCTTCTTTCAAATATTCTCCCTATCCGTATGTTCATAAGGTTTAAGTTTTTTGCTTTGTTATTTTTTAATGTTTGATTTGATGTTGATTTTTTAAAAATGAAATTAAATTCGTATAAAAATAATGTCGGAAGTGCTGTTTTAATTTAATAATTTCTAGATATTTTTAAAATATGTGACGTCACACTAGGGAGGGGGGAGTCTCACAAATGTGACCAGCTGTGACAAGTACGGGGAGGGGGTCATAAACACATAAAATTCGTGTGTAATTTATGGATGGCCCCTAAACCACGCGGGTCATACAAACGGAACCGTTTCCGCGTCGATAGGTAGGTAAACCAGTTTGAGATATTCTTCAATTCGCTGAAACGAGTACTTACTAAATTTTAATACTTAGATAATTTTGATTTAGTGTCAAGAGCAGATACTGTAACATATTATGAGCGGGTGTTTACGTGAGAAGTTAATTATAAGCGACCGGTTCTGTAATGAAATGAGTGACCTTCGTTAGTTGACGAGGTTGAGGTTCCAAAGAGCAACATAGGATTTCTTCCAAGATTCTCTGGCTTTTGTTGAATAAATACAATGTTAAGGTCTTTACTAAAATTGCTTTATAAGCCGATATCGAAATTGGTAGATTATATTTACCTAATGTTCGTGGAAGTAAGTAACATAGAGTTGATAATACCTCCTCTAAAATCCCGGAATCATAAACTTATCCCAGGATCCCAGGATTTTACAGGAGGTAAAACACAATTCAACACAACACAAATCAATTCTTATAAAATATTATTTGCACTTGTGACAATAATATTAATTTTATAGTTTTCCGTGTTTGTCGTGAATATTTGCATGCCCTTGGTTTTAAAAATTATCCTTTTGCGGTATTACTACCTACCTAAACAAATTATTAGTTGGCTAAAAATGGGTTTCTGTGTGCAAATGCAAATGTTTTCAGGGCCGTCAATCATGTTATTAGATCTTTTACCTAATATATGTCACCGGTAAATTGCAAACGCCGCAAGATTGAAAAATATCTTGTTAAATTGTAAACAATTTTTTTTAATAAGACTCGTATAAGTATATTGGAAACTATTGAATTTGGTTGGGACTTATTTTATTTAAAACGATTTTTTCATAATATATCGAAAAACTGAAATCTAATAAAGATTTATTCCAATCTGTCGGAGTCTGCAATTTTCCGGTGACATATACAAATGATAGTGTTTTAAGAGGAAATAATCAACATAAACACTGGCATGTATATAGCAAAAAGCGACAATAGAAAGCGGGAAATTTTAACAAATCACCATGACAGCTATGGCTAAAACGTTTTCTTAGACTAGAAGTCAGTATATTCCTTTATTGATGAAAATAAAAACAGACGGTACTAAGCGCCTTTGCCTATCATTATTAGGTTCGGTGTCATCAGAAAAACATCTACCTATTATCTACATTGATTATACTTGCTACCTAAGTATCTTACCTATGTCACAAGATATCGATGAATAAATTGCTCTTAGAAGGTCGACCGAAAGGTTTTTTCCTCCCGTCCACAAAGGAGTGTCGTATCAAAATAACCGGGAAATTGGGTCGTCCGCGCGATTTCGTACGTTTGACGATAACAGCTTTGTTGTCCGTTTGCTAATAAACTTGAAGTACATCAGTAGATGTAAAAATGTAGCAAACAAAACTGTCCAAATTAATACTGATGTAATGCAGTACCTATATTTGTTTTTTTCAAATACATTCTAAAGGAAAAGAGTTTTGTGCTTCTACTACTATTGTAGCATTTTGTGTTAAATTTTTACGCCCCAGGCCATACACAAGCACGTCACATGAGAACTTTCGAGTTTCTACTCTGGTGTAGTGTTTAAAACAAACTACAATTAAGTCGACTCAGCATATCGCAGTCCCTTGTTCGATCCAGCCCGTCCCTAGCTGCCTTCCCTCCAGCGACGCCCTAAGCCAAAGCCCGTACCCCACAGGGAGTGCCCTTAGCGTGTAGTCACTTAGTTTGTAAGTTTTTTATAAGCCCTGGCTGGAGGCTTTAACACACCACAGGCAAGCCCGGTTAAGCAGTCGACAACCTCATAGGTTAAACTGCGGCGTCTCGCAGTTTAACCTATGAGGTTGTCGACTGCTTGCTGCTGTCGACTAACAAAAAAAAAATCGCAGTTCATTGCTTCAAAAGTCCTCCCCCAAGTTGCAGCAGGCCAGAACAACCGTTCCTACGCTTCCGTATCCAAACTGCCCCACCAGCTGATTTCGGAAATTTAGCTGGAGAGCGCCCCACGCTAAACTTTCCAATACATGTAGTCTCTATTGACCGGTTCGTCCGCCCCACCGGCTATCGGTACTTCAACAAGCATGGTGAGCCCACTGCCACTTCACTCCAGGTTTTTTTTCCGGAACGATACCGAGCTTGGTTAAATTTAATTTATTTCATCGTCTTGTTTACTGTAGGAAGTATCTGCAGCAGATATTTATTGACACTTAGGAATTGTTTAATGACGTCATTTTGGTTTTGAACAATGGATATCTATGTCCTTTGTTGCAACGTCTTAGGCTTCCGGGAATACCCTATGAAAAACTTCAGACCTCGAGGTCAAGGTGGTAACGTGACAGCGTAGCTGTTGCAGCATCACGCTAGCTTCCTTGAGTCATAAGATAATTCCTTGATAGTTTGATACTCCTCCACTGTTATTTTATTTTGAGATTCATTTTGGTAACAGGATCCATGACAGTTTAACCGTTTCTTCGGGACATGTCTATCTTCTTTGTCTCGGCGTTTTTCAGGTGGATGTCATGATTTGGAGTAGTCTGGCCGCCTAGTCTCATAAAAAGTCAGAATATAATACGAAAATAGGGCTTGAGGCTCATTTTGTGCCAGTCAAAAATCATTTACACATACTTAAGAGTGTGGTGGACAATAAGATTCTACTAAGTGCACTCACAACATTGTTTAAAAGTAGTTGCAAGTTAGCTGCCTGCATACCAAATAGCTTTGTTGTCTGTACCTGTCATTTGCTAAAGGGAATGTGTCGGATCAGCAAAGTATTTTTGTGTTTTGGTATTTATAAACCAAGCTTCTAAAAGAGCTTTCTACTGCGCATTACCTTCCCCCGCCCCGCCATTTACGAGCATACAAGTATTTGAGCAATTGTTTACAAAAATAACAAATGTACGGTATAAAACCAATGTTTTGTGATACAATCACTAATTAAACTACAATAGTTAAATTCAATTTTTAAAAGACTAATTATTTATACTCTTATCTAAATTCAACAAACACGAGCGTTATTCTCATTAGGTACTCATTAAAGCTCAAATATTAGTTTGAAGCACATGCACACTGCAACATGAAGTATTTGTATAATCCTCGATTTATGAAACTTTACATAATCAGTAATAACCTTGATTCATCAGTCGTAGTGCTAAGATATGGCTAGCTAATGATTGCATTTGTCAAGAGGATGTAGATATTGGATTGATAAGACAAGTGTTGACTCTTGCTCCACATGTGATAGATGTGTGATAAAATTGATTAATTAGGAATGGGTTAGTGAGGCTCACGTTCAGTAAAGAAAGCCGATTAACGTTGTGATTTGATATTCGAAGGAACTAAACTGACACAAAATTATAAATGGTACATTTATTTTTACCAATAGAACTGTTACTATTGTAATTTTTAACCGACTATCAAAAAAGGAGGAGGTTCTCAATTCGGTTGTAATTTTTTTTGTATGTTTGGTACCTCATCACTCCGCAATTTATGAACCTATTTGAAAAATTATTTCCGATTGGTCCCATAGAAATTACATCAAAATTGGTTCAGTAGTTTTGTTTTTAAATCAAAATATCTGAAAAAAATATGTCATCCAAGTAAACGAAATTGCGTGTTTTGCTTTCCTGTGACTTTACAGTGGTGTTATTAGGTGCGGGGTACTACTAAAAAATGAAAAACGTTTTGACTTTTTGAACAATAAGGTTTATTATCAATAATGTATAGTTTATTGTTCTAAAAGTTTTATTCGACTTTTTTGCTTACTGTACCAAGTAGAACACAAAGCAATGTATTCCGCGAAAGTCCTGAAAAGGTATGAAGCCCCTTAGAAATGGTCGTGGGCGTCAAAATAGACCGCTACCCTAAATCTATCGATCATAAGATTGGGACCATGTCTACATTTCAACGCGTTTGGGCTCTTGGCCCGAAAATCTAATTGAATACGATGGAGGCTTCATGCTTACTCCAAGCATACACACCCAGCGGCATATTTTTATTGTTCCTATGGATACACATAGATGGTCGGAAGCTAGGACCGCGGTTTACAAACAGGATCTATTTATTAACCCCCGACCAAAAAGAGGAGTGTTATATTGTTTTGACATGTGTGTGTCTATGTAAATTAGCTTTAGGCCGCGACTTCGTACGCGCATATTCCGTTTCTTCCCGTTCCCGTATAACAATCCTTCTTTTTTCCAAATCCAACTAGTAGTTCCAGATATTATCACGTTCAAACAAACTCTGCAGCTCTTAATTTTTTTATATTTTTGAAAAATGGGCTTGCTCTTGACCTCGATCACGCCTGATGGAAACGATGGATGATAATTAAACGTATGGAAAGATTTTGATACCTATTTTGTACTTAAACTTCATGTGTTACTGAAACATATTTTGTTGTCCTGATTTACTTCTGGCTTCACAGGCTTTCGTACTTGAATTTACTTCTGGATTACACACAAAACGTCATAAATCTAATAATAAGTTGACAAGTACCCTTAAATGTTTCAGCACTTCTCTCATTTGAGATGAGAATACATTTTTCTAAGTGTTATTTTAAAACAACAATAGTAGTAAGGCGTCCATTACACGGTAGGTTTTGCTGTCAGTTAACCACTGTCAAGGCTGTGATTGACGGATAACCTATCGTCTCTTGCAGTGACTGATGGTTGCATGAAATTGTTTGACGATATTTGATTAGTCACGACTTTTAACCGAGTAGGTCTGTTTTTTTATTTATTTATGGAATGGCTCCTTGTCCGTTTTCGAATCCCGTTTATCAGTGAGTAATAAATATTTCGTCGCCATAATTAAGATTATTTTAAGTTTACGATAATGTCGATTGAATTCCATCACTCACCATCAATCATGACTTTTGGTATTGATTGACGTTTGCATGAGCGTGTAACGGACGCCTGAGTGGGTTCAGTCAATCTTTTGGGTTGAAAAGTTTCTTAAATTACTTTTTGAATAGCACATTGTGCACATGTGCCCATTTTGTATTTCTGTCCTGGATTTTTGCCAGTGAGAATTCCAATAATTGTGTTATTCACTTTCCTCGTTCGTGTAGGTACCTAATTTTGTAGCATCGAAAATCGCAAGTATTCGCAAGTCGAATTGTTGAATATAATCTCCACTTTTCGAGTTATTGTGTATTTCAGACAATAGAGGGCTTAATACAACACTTACGTAACTTGTTAGTATTTTGATAAATAATATTCTTTCAATGACTCATAAATTCACAGTAAAATGAATTGTGTAAAATCCTTTATCTGAATGTGTCATACTCGCAAGGGCCGGGGAGTGACTCAATCTGACTTGTACCTATCACGATGGGATTAGCGATCGCGATTTTCTATATATTTTGTTAGAAGAAGAAGAAGACGACGAGGACTTGTTTTTATTATACAAGTATAGAGAAAAAACGTCAAGCCACACGTCCAATGCACGTACAGTGCAGGATATTGGGCCTCCTGGTTTATCAATGTTTCTTCCTTAGAAATGGAAAAACTCATTTTTAAGAATGATTTTACGTGTCGTCGTGGCACTATTGAGCTGCGGTCGGACGACACGGCGTCTGCGGTCGTGCGACGCGCGTC
>NDFZ01005310.1:200202-293477 GCA_002192655.3 Mamestra configurata
CGCGTCGGACGACGGCGTCTGCGGTCGTGCGACGCGCGTCGCACGACGTGTCGCTAGCTACGAAACGTAGGTATTTCATAGAAATACATAGAAACCAGTAGCCAGTAGTGTCGCAATCCGGTCGGCTACTAACTCGTTAAGGTACAATGCCGTGCGTGCGAGACGTGCTAATTTTCTTATTGTAAATATCGATAATTCGATCGAAATTATTTTGCCACAAAAACGAGAAATATGATAAACGTTATTTTTGCGCAAACAAGGTATCTATTTTTATTGGACTGAATTTATTTTAGAGATTGTAACAGTAAGCTGTTGACTGGCTTTGTTATGAACATCATTTCAGCCGAAGAACGCGGTCCTCAACCAATGTCCCATGTACCGCGCACTCTCTCTGCGCGCAACGCTCTTCTGGACCTTGCATTCGTGAACGAATGGAAGACGTTCACGTCATGTCATATCAGTATGTGTTCTGTGAGATGTGTGTGAATTGTATATGTCACCGGAAAATGGTAAACGCCGTAAGATTGTAAAGTATCGCGTGAAATTGTAAACTATTTTTTCTTAATAAGACACAGATATTTTGGAAACTATTGAATTTGGATGGGATTTATAGTAAAGAAAAAATTTTTGTTCATATCGAGAAATTATAATCATCAAGATTTATTACAATCTTACGTAGTCTGCAATTTTACAGTGACATATATCTTTAACTTTGGCGGTTGGCCAATTTGGTTAAAGTAAAACCACAGATATAGATCTATATCTGTGAGTAAAACCAATAAATTAGATGAATCAACAAAAATTGATCTTCACGCTTAGCTAATTTAGACTGAAGGTTTGAGTTTTATTCAGTCACTCACGCAACAAAGTCATATTGATTCGTTCGAAATTATAGTCAAAATCCAAGATTTGATGATTCCATTACAAATAAATCATTGGGAAGTCGAATATATTGTCAGTGGACGTAAAATGTGCGTCAGAACCTATTGCAATTTAAATCTGTAGGCGAATACTAAAAAGTTGGATTTAGATTATACTAGGTACCTATGGTAGTTGGAAAAACCAGGACAAATCAGTTTCAAAACGGGACGCAGTTATGTTAAATTAATACATATTATAGTGAAAATAGGTTAATTACCTAATAATAATAATTAAATAAAAGTACCTATTGGAATGAAATTATTTGGGTTAAAAACGAGTAAGCAAATCCTACTAATATAATAAATGCGAAAGTTTGTGAGGATTTGAGGAAGGATGGATGGATGTTTGTTACTCTTTCATGTCAGAATGGCTGAACGGATTTTGATGAAATTTGGCACAGAGGTAGATTATAGTCTGGAATAACACATAGGTTACTTTTTTTTTGGATAATTTCCGACAGTGACGCGGGCGGAGCCGCGGGCCGCAGCTAATAAAATATAAAACAAACACTTTAGTTTTTAACTAATTCTTTAAACTTAGGCTAGTATCTAATATACCTATTTTAATATTACAAACTTACTTATTTGTATTATACTTTTTACCCCACCAATTAATTCCCTTCAGTATCTGTGGTTGCGTTTATAAATAGACACACTTCGTATTTAATATAGTTCTGGTGATTGCAGCTACTGTCAGTCAGTGGCAGTAAGTTTTTTTTCTTTTTGACCAATGTGGGACCACATTACGCTGCATTAAAGCTATCCAGGACATCCGGACACTAGGAAAACCAAGACATGTCCTGGGAAAACAGGACGGCTGGCAACTCTAGATTAGAGCAACTGTAGAGGATTGAAGTAGTACGTAGGTACGTACTTCGTTAACAATATAATAAATATTGTAGATTTATGGGATCAAAGTCCGTCTTACTCGAGCAATTTGTTTCGAACATAAATCCCTACGGTAGGCCGCACGTACGTGTCAACAAAACCAATATAAGCTGGCCTCTTTATTTCATTGAATATGTACGACGCTCGGTCCGTTTGAGGTCAGAGTGTTACCTTTAACATGTGGGCTACTGACTACTGTACCTAAAATGTTTTGCTTTTAAACCACAATGGCGTCAATTTAACCGCAGTGTGATAAAAAATACGTAAAGTGGCGATGATTTTTTTTATCGTCTACCTCATAGTGTCGTTGGATAGGTCGTTTAAAAATATTATAAATATAATAAATAGTAATATAATAATAATAAATAGATATTAAGCTTTAAAGTGCTTATCAAGGCTTGGAACCGGTTTAAAATTAACCAGTTATTAAATGTTTTAAATCGGTTTTATCGTTTATTTCGTTTGGAGTCGAAACGTTAAAAGAGCGTTATGAAGAACCCTAATTAACCGGTTAATTCCGCGAGAGCCGAGCGACACGCGGCGTACGCTTTCGGCGAGGCAGTAGTGCAGCCGGTTCTTATACTTCAGCATGGCTGCGCATTGGAGGTAGGCGACAAAAACCGTTCAAAACCGGTTAATTCCACAAAATCTATTTACGAACTTTTGTAGCTTATAACCGTTTAAGGGCTCCCACACATAACTGCGAATTCGCAATATCTGCGAGCTCGCACGTACAAGTTCCTGCGATTGCGGCGTCGTATCGCATCGCATCGCGGTTGTGTGATCGCGCTAATTGGGGCTAAAGGTAGAACAAAACCGAAATCATAAGTTCCCTATGTACTAAGGCGTTTACCGGTTCGATTTTTTTCTGGTTTCCAAGCCCTGGTGCTTATTATATTTTGATATTTTTCTGCCAGCTAAACGGTTGTTTTTGGGAACGTGAAAAAAAACTTGGTAGTATATACATATATAGTAGCATATATTATACGAATTTAAAAGTATAACTATCACTGCTAAGTTGGCTTTACAAGTAAACGAGTACCTAATAGTCGACCAACGTATATAATGTACTTGCCAATATTATTGTGACGTGCAACTACGTAACCCTACACTGCGCGGGGCCCGACACGCACTTAGTCGGTTTTGACTTTTGTAGACCGATTGAAAAAATAATGTTGATAATGTGTTTTACATTATCTACTAGAAGTGCACGTTTATTACAATAAAGTCATTTCTCTGCGCACATTGATACTTATAAGTATAGGTAGGTACTTAATTAAAATGTTACGAAATATATTTATCCTACTAATATTATAAACGCGAAAGTTTGTAAGTAAGGATGGATGGATGTATGTTTGTTACTCTTTCACGTAAAAACTACTGAATGGATTTTGATGAAATTTGGTACAGTGGTAGATTATAGTCTGGAATAACACATAGGATACTTTTATCCCGGGAATATATTCCCTTGGGATAGTTTTCGACAATCACGCGGGCGGAGCCGCGGTCGGCAACTAGTATATAATAATATCGCTTGAACTTCACATTTAGATGGATAGAACACTGTCTGTCAGTTGCAAGTAGAAGTATAGAAACATAAAATTAAATCAATTCAATGGAATATCGTTTTTGTTTTAAAGTTCCATCTTTTTATTTAAGTATCTTTAATTTGTGCGATAAATATCAAGTGTCAAGTAAATATAAGTAGGAACGTTTCGGTAATGAATTAAGTAAAGGTCATCGACCAATTGGCCGATTTGTTAACTGAAGAACGAACTCTTCTGTCCATTGACCCGTTATTCCTTATACGAAGTAGGTAGCTATTGAGTTTATCGACAAACGGCGAAATTAAATTGACCTACATACGATAAAGCGGGGTTGCACTATCGTTGTCCCATATATTCCTGGCTACGCAAGTATATCGCATTATCAATGACGGTGACGAGAAGTTGTGATCGATAAATAGTAAGTTTGTTTTTCTCAAACATGCGCGTGCAGTAGGACCAAAAAATAATTTTTCGACCACTTTCAAAGTAGACGAAAATTCGCATCGTCAGTATCGTGATTTCAACCCAGTATAATGTGGTGAGTTTTTTTTTTGGCATTATTTATGGGCTGACCTACCCTTATTGTAGCCTACTGCACGCCCATGTCTCAAATCCTATTCATAGATAGACAGATTTTCACAAACCGATAAAACTGGGAATTAACACCTACACTCAAACGGTTTTGGGTATGATCAGCACTTTTGTTGCTGATCGTTATGGAACACAAAATTGGTATGAATATTAAAAAGTATAATCTACTTCTGTAGCTGACTGTACAAATAACTCTGAAAGTATCATATTCAATGTGACACTACTTAAGGAACCGACACAATAAATTAACATCTATTTTATTCAACGACTGAAGGTCGAGGAAGACAGCTAGACTAGACACAAACAAATGATTTGCACCAAGACAAAAGCATTCTGTCTAATTATAGCAAACCAGTTGATACAATATAATAATCAGTCAATATATATACAACGTGTAACAGAATAAACGCAATACCTCTTAAGGGGTCATTGTCCACATCATTATGAACAACTTTTACTATGGGACCAACACTGAAATCGCGAAAAAAAATCGACGCCCCCATACATTTCTGTGCGTATAACTCGACAAAATGTACTAAAAAAATGATTTTTTTTCGCGATTTCGGAAATTGGCAAACGTCGTAACATTGTAAAATATCGCGTGAAATTGTAAACTATTTTTTTCCAAATAAGACAAATAAGAGATATTGGAAATTATTGAATTTGGATGGGATTTATTGTAGACAAAGCGATTTTTTCGTAATATATCGAGAAATTATAATCTAATCAAGATTTATTACAATCTTACGGAAGTCTGCAATTCTCCGGTGAAATAATATACAATTCTACCGTTACTGACTGAGTGAGTGACTGACAGACAACGGACACCCGAAACTACTGGTCGTACAAAGCTGAATTTTTTAGCTGAAGATAGGTTCCTTGGAACACTAAGAGTGTATTTCCCGAAATTCTTATGGGAACGGGAAAAAACGGGATATGCGCGTACGAAATCGCGAGCAAAATCTAGTTTAAAAATATAAAAAAGATAATTATTAAAAATCTACGCGATTTTTCTTCTCTATTGAATCAGTTTTTTGTTTTTTAAAATTTCTTTTAGAATTTATGCCCGTTTTTCTGATTGAAATTAGATCAAATATCAAACCCCTGCTGAGACCTGATTAATTAATCTTTAATTGACATTATTGTGATGTGCGTTGAACTTAGAATTTTACAGTCACAGTTGACTAAAACAACATCTACCTACCTACACTTGACAACGGAATATAGGTACCAAATTAAAATTGGCTCAGGAAAACACACATCACAATAATGTCAATTTATTTATATAGCTACACGCACCTTATTTATGATAGCTACCTACCATTTATGTTCATATACAATGAAGGTATAGTACATGTCTGTCTGGCTGGTCAAACAAAAGATACCAAGAATAAAAGACCTTTTTACAAAAAAATACAATCTGAATTAACATGTTTTTTGGGGTTATCTATTAGGGCAGCACTTTATTGTTTATTAACCGATCTTGATGATTCACTTTTTGCGTTTGCATTGGACGGCGAACTTCAAAGATAAACCAGTGACCTCCTCAACTTAAAATCAATCAAATTTAGTACCAAAGCAAAGTAGATATTTAACTATGAGCTAAGCGTCGTGGCTTGTGTATTTAAATGGAGCTGTTCACATATAGGACGACACGATTAACAGTCGTCCACGACTTTTTCCATACAAAATGTATGTGGCAGTCGTCCAATGATAAAATCGTCACGATATAGTGGGAACGCGCCCTTATGAGAATAATGTTACTTAGTTGTGGGGTATCACCACTAAAAAGTGGAAAATAAAAAACTTAAAAAAAAAAAAAATACAACGGACTTCCAAATAAAAAAAACACTACAAAGTATAAAATAACTTTAATTCGGAAGTCGGTGTCAAAATACGAAGAAACTACCAAAAGCACCGACTTGCGAAAGTGTTTTTTTATTTTAGTCAGTTGAATTTTTATGTAAAGAATTTTTTTATTTTTCGCTTGTTAGTGGTACCCCACACCTAGCAACACCACTAGAAAGGTCACAGGAAAGCAAAACACGCAATTTCGTTTCATCATCGGCCGAAAGACGTCCACTGCTGGGCACAAGCCTCCCTCACAAGAGGGGTAATTTCGTACATATACCTGGATGATATATTTTCTATTTTCTGCAGCTGTTTTGATTTAAAAACCAAACTACTGAACCGATTTAGATAAAATTTCTATGAGACCAATCGGAACGTATATCCTTTCACATTTTATCAAATTGTTTCATAAATGACGGAGTTATGAGGTAACAAACATACAAAGAAATACAATTGAATTGAGAATCTCCTCCTTTTTTTGAAGTCGGTTTAAAATAAAACAAACTCCGTCTCCTAATTTGATCAAAGTAGAACAATGGTCCAATCTGCCATCATTGTTATGGTATGTCACCTTGAGTCACTTTGGGCAAAGGGTCAACCTATTAGGTCAGTCCTATGGTCATTGCACCATTTAGGTACGTTATTAAATTATGATTAACTTATGGAGTCAAAGTTCATTCCATCGCATGCATGCTTGGTATCTAATCAAAGTCGGATGTGGTTATTAATAGGAAATATTTTATTGATGCTGTTTAGAATATGTTAGTACTAATAGACGCACATCAAGCTACAACTATCTATCAAATAAATTTTATAGATTTTCAACTTTATCGCTGAAGCACTAGGTCCAAGGTTAATTGGGAAAATATGACAGTTTCGGGTAGATTGATGTGTTGGCGTCTGTAACTACTTGAAACATAGGGTGATACAAGCATGCGACTTGTATTGTTGGGTATATTTTGAAAAGCTGATGGATGTGTGTTTGCCATAGGTTATTAGGGGTTATTGTATGGATTTAATATGTATAAATTACGTTCCAGTTTAGAAAACGTAATCTTATCTTCTTACAGTAGTTATACAAAATCTTAATAGGTAAATGAACTGGCAAAATTTAAAGACGTAATGAGCATGTTTTAAAATAAAAAATGAGATTAGATTTTTTATGAAATGGGATTAATGGGTGTCTACCAGATAGGCAAACACCCATAATAATGCCAGGCCATCCTCCGGAGAATACAGGAATAGAATAGAATATTTATTTTTGCGTAAAATATGGTACATAATGCTCTTAAGTTAAAATCGTTCCACATATTTTGCTTACTCATTTTCAGCATGGAAAAAAAAACTTAAAATTAAGATAATAACTATGTAATAAAAACTAGGTACAGAGATCATTTTTTAAAACTATAATTACACTTAATTTCTATCTGAGATCATGCAAGACAAAATGAAAAGAAAAAAAATTAATACTTTAATACTCTTCAGGCTGTGATACAGGCGTGACATTTTTTTGTTTTATCATCATTATTTATTAGATTATTATACTTTATTGTACACTTCATAACAACCACAAGAAAAATCGATCACGTTACCCCGACCACCAACGGGCTCGTACTTGGAACTTTTCCGATATAATCTCGGTGTTCTCCCAGCAAGCCTACTCAGCTATTAACTTTCCGCATTGGAAACGGTAGCTAAAAAAAAAAATACGCTTCAGTGGAATTGAGAACCTCCACCTTTTTTTGAAGTCGTTTAAAAACTTCTTCTTAGCTCCCCCTTTAATATCTATCACAGCTGTTGATTTACATTTTTTTATTGTTATACGTGATGTATGTTAGGTCAAAACATCGCCCTGTATGCATCACCTCGATCGACGATACGCACACATTATTATGTGTGCCTCGTGAGTTGTGATTAGAGCTGTGGCTCCGTGGGTCAAAAGTCAGGACTGCTCTTGCGTCTGTCGATACTGAGGCACTTGACGACGATATATTGTTAAGTAATTAATATTATACATCGTGGAAACTTACTTAGGCATGGGTAAACTTTAATTAGGTTTTAGTAAAAAATATTGAAAAAAAAAATTTTTGGTAGGTACTTACATGTACAGTAGGATTTTTCATTGCAGCTTACACTGAATAATAAATAAACCGCAAAAACATAACTAGGTACAGTCGTTACCACAATTAGATGAAGATGATGAGAAACCTTTGCATAAATGGTTGAGATTTTTAGAATTCTAATCGGTAGAATTTTATACAGCAAAGTAAATAAATTATAAAATAATTATAAAATTAGATCGTTTCGAATAAAAAAAAAACAATCATTTATGCAAGGGTAGGTCAGCTAATTGTGGTAACTGACTGCACTTAGGTATAATAACTGCTAATATAATGCTACATGTGTTTATTCAGATGCCAATAGATAGGTTTCATTTATAAATGAACTAAGAAAAATACTTAAATTAAAAATTAGTTTAGTACTTAATTGTATTTTCATAATTCCATGATGATTAAGAAAAAACAATGATTAAACTAAAGTTGAATTAAATTAAATAAAAAAATCTCCTTTGAAATACATACTTACCACATAAATAATCGTTAATTATAATATTTATCAAGTAAGTTGTTTACTCAAACCGCTTTAGTCCAACGACCTTTGCACAGAATACAAAAAGTAAGCAATACATCATGAATTACCGGCTGGCTATGTAACGTGTTTGACGTATTAGGTAAGTTACCTACTTACAGTACGACCATTTTCTTATGTCATGCTGCATGACGTTTCACCTACTGTTGGCAGCTAATTTGGCCGTTCATGTCCCTGGCATTTTCTATATTCTATTTCTTAAAGAAATTCGACGACTGACGAAACACGAAGTTTGCCGAGGGACGTTACAGTACCTGAAACATCATGTTTGAAGGCAAAAATGACGTTTCAGCTACTGTTAGGTAGCTAATTGACTGTTGGTCAAAGGTAGATCTACGTTATTGAGACTGTCAGTAAGAAAATAGTTGTACCGTACCTAGGTGTGCCTGCGAAACAGTGGGTACCAACACTACCAACAGTCACAAAAAACAGGAAAACATGTTCACACTTTAGTTACACCGTTAACAACAAATAACGACCAAGCTTTGCTCAGTTTTTTTTGGTAAAAGTTTTCTAAAAATAAAACCTAGCTAGATCGATTTATCGCCCCCGAAACCCTCTGCATACTAAATTTCATGAAAATCGTTTGAGCCGTTTCCGAGATTTAGACTATATACAAACATATATACAAGAATTGCTCGTTTAAAGGTATTAGATTGATTGATAGACCGTTAGTCAATTGCTGGATTGCATGATTAAATGGAAACTCAATACGAAAATCTGTATTGAATTCTGCTAAGTGCGAAAATATTTTACCTCTTAGATACTTATTTATGGCACTGATTGAGTCACATTTAAATAAAATTAATATGTAGTTATTTGACTACATTTATTTCTGCCATATTAATGTCTACAAAACTTTGTACCCATAGCATTTTTCTTTCAAAGTATAGGTACCTACTTAATTTTATATTTTTCCTCAATTTCAGACAGCGGCCACTAACCTCATGTCGTGTTTCAACGAATTGGTGAACATGGAAGTCTTGCAGCAGGAGATTGAAGATGCCAAGCCTACGGGTCAAGTCGACGAAGTGTTTAAGAAGTTAGTATTACACCTTAATTCTTGAATATGTTGGATACAGTTATTCAGGCTCGTGATCAGACATAGGTACCTACTAAGTGACAAATAAAGTGAGACTTTAGAAACTAACTCTTTAACCACTTTTTCCTGCGTTCCAAGGCCGCGGAGACTTTCGAACAAATTCCGCAACAACTCTTTAGACCCTACACAGTTAATTGGTACCGAGTCGACAATTACTACCATTCACTCATCTGCCTAGCCTTTTCCCAAATACACTGGGGTCGGCTTCCAGTCAAACCGGATTCAGCTGAATACCAGTATTTTACGTGGAGCAGCTGCCTACCAGACCTCCACAACCCATTAACTGGGTAACACGGTACTCCTTGGCAAGACTGGAGTCAGATTATCTGGCTTCTGACTATCCGTAACGACTGCTAAAGATCTACAAATGACAGCCGGGACCAACGGTTTAACGTGCTTTCCGAGGCACGGAGGAGTCTCGGTATGTTAAGATGGTCACCCATCCACAGACCAACCTCGGCAAGCGTTGCTTAACCTTGAAGATCAACCCCTGCGGCTGTTATTATTTAGCCACGAGGTACTACAGTACTAAAATAATAATACTCTGACAGAACAGTTCCAAGGCCAGTATGTGTCACAGCCACGTCCGAACAATCACTCCTTTCAAGATCCATATTTACACAATACAGCTAGGCTCCTACCAATGCCAATAAACAAAGGAGCTTGTGTCTCGTTTCAAGTGCAGACTCATGAAAGATCTAAAGGTGAGTCCAGTGGCCCTACTATGACGTGCTAATGCCATCAATTCCGATGATGTAAAAGGGATAGTGCTATTCGCTATGTATAGCTCCGTCTCTCTATTACAGCGGAATCATGATCGTTTTAAGACTTCATAGTAGAGCCCCAGATTCAGTAAGATTTTAATTAATTTATGCAATTTAACACGTCCACATTATTGAACATTGCTATATAACATTGCAACATAAAACCAAAGTACCGTATTTGTCGTCCACGCTAATAAAAAACGGTAAATAACTTTGATTTATACATAACATGTTGTATAATAGTCTGGACTCACCTAAACAAATGTATATTATTTAAATGGGCATTTAGTATCAATCAACCAAATATGGATTTAAATTACCAATAATGACCATAGTCATAAGTGTAAATTTTTGCCTTGATTGCCTCGTTAGGTCAAGCAAGCTTGTTAACTAAGTATGAGATCATGGGTTCGTTTCCCATGTTGGGCAAAGTGTGGTAAGGTTTTTCATTAGGAAATTCCTGTCAGGAACGACAATAGGTTCGCCCCTGTTATAATATATTAATAATGTCTTGGGACAACTCACACACGGTCATCCGATCCCAAACTAGGCAGAGCCTGTACTATGGCAACCAGACAACTGATAAACATACTTATATATTTCTAAATACATACATATTATAGACAAATTACACCCAGACACAGAACAAATGATCATGCTCATCACACAAGATTTGTCCTGGGTGGGAAAATGGAAAATCCACGACCTCCGGTTTAGCAGTCAGGGTCACTAACCACTCGACCAACATGCCAGTCAAATATGATAGTTTGAACGTCCAGTACCATGAGCATTCTCTAGTCAACTAAAAAGAATAGAGTACTATCAAAGTATCAACAATCCGTCTGACATAGATAATGATGACTTCCGTTTTCAACGTTGGCTGCAGTAAATGGGCCATGCTCGAATGGATGGCTACTGTAAAAAGAAACGATGTGACATTACCAAGTACACATTACTATCAATTTTGGCAAACAATCCTAGAAAATTGAAACTACCTCACTGCCACTTATTTATTATTAACTAGCTTTAGCCTGTGGCTTTACTCGCGTTAATATAGATTTTAATAAAAGAAAGTAGCCTATAACCGTCTCCAAGGTCCCATCGATCTCTTTACCAAAATTCATCAAAATCGGTTCAGCGATTGAGGTGTGAACAAGTAGATATTCCACGATATTCAACGCCCCTCTGCCCACTTCAAAGGGTAGTTTTTTTTTTAAAATAAATCTCAAAGATTTTCATGAATTCTTTCGCTTTTTGCTGCTGAGACCACATGATCAGCGCTACTGTTGCATCCCGTTGCGGGTTGATTATGAAAAACCCGTTTCAGCCCTTGATACCCCTACAGTGGTTGATTTCAGAAGTTTGATTTTATTTGGGAGGTTTAGAGGGCTAAACCCCCACTGGAGGGTAGTTTTGAAAAATGCATTATGACAAACCCAAGGAATAAAATTCTTTCATACAAACTTAAACACCCCCTAAATCGTCTTTTGGGGGTAGTTCTGAAAAACGAATGATGACAAACTTTATAATTCACTTAGGTCCGTATTCATACCAAGTTTCAAGTTTAAAAACTTAAGGAATAAGATGTTTTATATAAACTTTAACTCCCAATTTCACGCCTTTACGTGGGAGTCTCCTATAATCTTTTTTTAGCTGATGTCTCCTGCTTATAATCTACCTCTATGCCAAATTTCATCTTCATAGGTTAAGTAGTTTTCGAGATTTCGTGTTCAATCAATCACTTTCGCTTTTATAATATGGATAAGGTCCCATTAAAATAGACGGACAAACTTTTTGAAATTATTCATTCATCATCCATTTTTGAAAAAAAAATATGGAAAAGAATTAGATACAAGAAAAAAACCTGCTGACGAAAATACACAAAAAAGTTGAAAACCCAATGCATAAACACATCCATGTCTTTGTTATACGATTGTGCAGGCGCACGTGAACACGTCAAGTACCTACCCATAATGGATGTGTTCATTATAGTGTGCCGAAAAAAATATTATTTTAGGTCACAAAATGAAATCACTTAAATCACTGTTTTTTTGCTTGGATATCTTTGGTTAGACGACGAACGCTGTGTTAAAATGTGTCCACCTATCTTAATGGGATCTTATTGTAAAAAAAAAATAAAAATAAAATTCTTTTATTCACGCTATTGAAAAGTCCATATTTTGTTAGCATACATTATCTTAACACTATGTTAGTAATGAGTAGCTCAATTAATGAAGGTATTAAATTAAAATTCAAAACAAATAAATAAATAAAAATAAATTTATTTTATATACGTATACGTACTAATATAATAAAGCTGAATAGTTTGTTTGTTATTTTGAACGCGCTAATCTCTATACGATATATTTTTGTATACGAACGGGAAAAACGGGATATGTGCGTACGAAGTCGCGGGCAATAAGCTAGTACCTCTATAAAGTTAGGATTAGGATAGGCCCGCGTTTGACTACTATCTCACCTGATGGTTGGCGATGCTGTGGTTTTGGTTGTAGCTATCAGGAAACAGTCTCCGGCAGGGAATTCCACTTCTAAGCTGTAAACGTACGCACAATGAAAGTGTTCCCAAAACGTTTTGTTGGTATGACTGGGATTTTCATACACAAAAAGACCTTGTCTAAACAAAAATAGACAAAAAAAAGAACTTGTCATTTTTTATGAGTAAGTGACTTTCAATATTTAGGGCCCGGCTGTTCCTGCAGCCAGTATGTACGACCATACCTATGATATTAGATCTTTACAATTACGTTTTTAGGTAGACCGAGTATCAGATAGCTATTTATAAAATGAAGTTCCTCAAGGTTCCGACCTTGAGGAACTTCCCCACAGGAAATTTCTCAGCGAGCAAGTTCCGGCGTAGACCTCTTCCATCGCTTTTCATCAGACGAGTTCAAAGTCAAGAGCGGATCCATTAAATAATAAAAGAAATATGTGACCCTCATACATAACCCATTCGCTACTCGACTATGAACCTTAGTTCGAAGCCAACACAGTACAATTTCAATTGCGTCAAGAACTAAAGACACCTGATATCAAAGGGAATTTCCATCACCAAGTCGCCACACGAGTTTGTACCTTAATGTGACAGGTTTTGCTAAAAGGTTTCAATTTCGTTTCCAGATACTGCGCCAAGACACCTGACTTCAAGGGGTGTTTCCGCAATATGACAGAGACGGTGAAGCCTTGCTTCTCGAACCCAGAACAGAAGAACTTCAAGACTTTGTACAACGTCACTGAACAGTTGGCCGACTTTATCTGCTTCAAGGATGGCGACCGGATCGCATGTAAGTTTGCTTAGAAATGTTTTAATTAAAAATAGAAGGACATACCGCCTCTTTCATCATCATAACGTGATGAGTCCGAATGTATTTTTTTTTAATTTGATAATTGAAACCGCCGTGACCGATTTAATATTTTCAAAAAGCGTCAACAAAAAAATGAATTGTCGGATTAATCACGTTATTTAAGCAAAACCGCCGTGACCGATTTTATATACCAAAAAACCTCAAAAAAAAACACAAATGAACGCGGACTTATCACGTTATTGAAGCAAAGAAGCGATACATAGCCCATATTTTGAATGCTCTTCAGAAAGAAGACAATACTAGCCTAATTGTTTATTCGGCGCTGGTTGTCGCAACGGCCATTTTGCAGCGGAAAAAAACTTTTCGTTTATAACCCGACAGATTTTGATACTATCATGTATTTTTTATTTGCTGTAAGCCCATAGCCCATATAATTGAAAATGTTATTTTTTTCAATTTAGTCTTAATAAAAGCAAAATTACTAAATAAAACACAACTTAAGACATAGGTAAATGATTGTGTAAGTTATCTGCAAATATCATAAGAATGATGGTATGTACATTATTGTAAAATAATATGTCATTCATAATTTCCAGTGTTCATCGCAGAAGGCGGCAAGGAGTGTTTCCAGGACAAAACGGATCTCATCCAGAACTGCTTCAACTCGACCTTCGACTCGGAGACGACGGACAGCCTGAAGAACATTACTGACTCCGGAAATCTGCAGCTTGAGTTCAAGGTTAGTTTGCACTGTTAACTAAAACTGTTTCGAATTATCTGAAGTGCATATAAGCGTGATGCTTGAATTCCTAAGTGTAGCACCTTAGTAGTGGAAACAAAACGAAGATTTGCACTGACTGGGCAGGTCCACTCAAATATGTATGGTTCTTTCTTTAAAGGGCCACTTCAAATAGGCACATAAGGAGGTTTTTGGTGGTTCTCATATGATTTGGCCAGTACGGATTGTATGGTTTGTTAACCTGCCAGGGTTGCGGAATATGTTCGTAAGAGTCACCGTGACCCATGAACGCAAAGGGCATTAGAAGGAACACGGATAGGTTTTAGTCAGTAAGACTCTGACACTCCCTTCCGCTCCGCCCAGAGTGGAAGGAGTTATTCGATGATTTCCCACAAATAAAAAAAATAAAAATGGATGTTAAATGAGACTTTGATCTCCGAGTTTGTTTCGGTGTTTCTCACCTAACTTTACTTTAGATCGGTTTGCTTACGTGTAGCTGTTTCACCTACTTCGTATTCAAATGGTTCTACCTCCTAACTAACGTGCCTTCAGCAGCAGTCTCTCTTTAGGCTGGTTTCACAACTGTCCGGGAGAGCTCTGAAACGAGGGTTCAGTACCATACGTTGTGCGGGCTCTACGCGGAGCGTGGGAAACAATGTTCCAGCGCCTCACGTGCGAGTCCGTTGCGGGCGCCCGTACGTGCGGCCCGCACGGCTGTGAAACCAGCCTCAATCCAATCATCATCTACCTAGCCTTTTCCCAACTATCTTCCAGTCAAACTGGATTCAGCTAAATACCAGTATTTTACGTGGAGTGGCTGCCTACCAGACCTCCACAACTCAGTAAGTGTAACTGGAATTTTAATCCAATCTACTCTTAAATTTCCAGGAGAAGCAGTGCGACCAGATGACGTCACTGCAGAAGTGTATCGTCAACGTGCTGGAGAAGTGCCCCAAGCCGACGTCGGCCAACATCGTGGACTCGCTGTTCAACTTCATCAGGAAGGCCACGCCTTGCAAGCAGTTCATCAAAGTAAGTTATTTTGTTCATAAGAAATATGAAAAATATCGTTAACGTGCAACGTGTCTTTGTATAAAGCGTTAACCTAACGTAGGCGTTTGTCGAACGTATATCTATAGGCTCCAGTGTCATTATATCAGCTATGGTAGGAGCCAGATAAAAGTACAAAAACGGTCATTGATCCACATACATTTTTTGTTCTTCCTTAGTATCAAACTCAGAAATAAAGACAAAGCTGTCCTGAATCGACTTCTATCGTGATCCTTTACGTTCTCTAGTAATGAAAAACGGCGATTGAAATGCCAAAATATAAAGAATTGGTCATGATCACGTGCAATTTCGATACGTTTGTCAATCCCATACATTTTTTGATAATTGCCTACGCCACGCTACCGCTGACAGAATGTTACTTATCTAGAGCCTATACGTAGACGCTGCACAACGTGACTCTTGGCCGGTTTCAGAGCTACTTATAGATAAAGTACCTCTGAAACCGGACATCTGACGACCCGGGCACGGCCTTGGTCCATGGGACTCGCGCGCGACATCATACCTTGCGAACCCATGCGTTGCTACAGCAGCGTAGGAATGTACCCATCGACTACGCGATATCAACGCAACGCCTATGCTGGAAATACGCCTAGTGCGAAGACACGATGCTGTGGATGTGTATTTTTATTTATTCGCTAATTACCTAAACTAAATATTTATTTTTTTAAATAACGCCCTCTTTTATGTCTTGTAACAAAGTATGTATTTATTTATTGTTTAATTATTTTCACACAATAAATTTATCTTCAACTTTGTTTAAGAGCGATTCTTCTCACTTTCAAGCCCTTATTTTTCGAATTGATTGAACCGATCTTTATGAAACTTCCTATCCATAAGCAGGATATATAGGTCTAAAAAGTTAATGGAGAACATTTTTCAATTGTCTTATGTAAAAAAAATAAAACTGGAAATGTTTGTGTGGGATTAGTGTTGGCTTCTTCTGGGTAAGCTCTCTAAATCGTCGACTTTGTCTCTGTCATCTATGACCTAGACTAGAGTCAACAGTACACCATATTAAATAAAAAAAATAAAAAATGGAAAATTTAAAATCGGTCTAATTTAGCAGTACTTAACACTGTTTTTCGAAAATTATCTCTGATAACTTTTGAGACCTAGGTACTTATGTATTTATATCCTGCTTATGCGTAGGAAGTTACAAAAAATCGGTTCATTCATTTCGAAAAATGAGGACTTGAAAGTTCGTATGAACGAAACGCTCTTAATAATTTCTTTAACAAACTATGTCTATAACACCTAATTCAGAGAGCACTATAAGCACTCCCTCACTTTTGCTCACAACTGTAATTTAATGTTTTATCTAACTTATATATTGCACTAATATTATAATCACTAATATTTTAATAGGCGACTGACAAAACCAAGGCCAGGGGTCGGAACACTGTAAGTTGTATCATCAGCACCAATATCTATCATCATTTTACCATTTTGTGTACGTCTACCAATGGTGTATCCATACAAATATTATAAATGCGAAAGTGTGTCTGTCTGTCTGTTATGTCTTCATGCTTAAACCGCTGAGCCCATTTAGATGAAATTTGGTATAGAGATAGTTATCCCAGGAGTATGTTCCCATTGGGATAATTTTCGACATTCATGCGGGTAGAGCCGTGGGTGGCAGCTAGTGAACTATAGTTGCGTTACCCGCACTGTAAGGCCAGGCACATCATACAATTTTTAAATCAACCAAACTGTTTAGTTGAGTTGCTGTGACGATTTCATGACGACTAAACAGTTTAGTCGACGAGAGTGTGCATACAGCCTTACTTAATCTACGTCATCTTCTATACAAAACTTAGTCGCGGATCGATAGTTTAGTTGAGCGTAATACATTGTCAACAATCACAACTGTCGGCCAATAGTTGTTCGACTGATTAAACAAAAACCGATCGATGTGATTTTTTGACTTTTTAGTCGAGCAACTATCTTATTGATAATATACGGATCTCTGTTGTTCTCCATATACTTTGGACACACAACTAAATAGTTGATCGATTAAAAATTGTATGTATGCGCCTGGCCTAAAATAGCAAGAACGAAGGCAACCGCGCGCACTCCAGCTACCCACTGTACTTGTGCTCATCTCTACAGCTGCGTGTAGTGATGTCGGCGCGTGACGCGTCTATATGTAATATATGTCATCGCCATGTACCAAATCATAATGTTATCGGTACTACGCAGACAACTTAGATTCAACTCAGAATTGTCGGGAGCAAGTATAAAGATTGCATTTTGTTTAATAAAGTGAATGGAATGTATTTATTAGGATAGCTTCGCTTCCCACAGGAATCGAGCATATTTCCGGATGATATTTTATTTTAAACAGATTATCCTTTCTATTGCTTTTTTTTGTTAAATAGTGATTTAGTAATTTCATTGCTTTACACTTATTATTATCGTCATTGTCACTACTTGCAGTACCAAGTATCATTAAACTTCTCACGTGTATTGTATTCTATGCTTTCACCCAGAAGAAGGGGGGTCCATTTTTGTGTGAAGGGTACCAAATTGAATTCTATTCTAACATTCTAATTTCGATTTTCAGGAAGAAAAGAACTCGCCTGACTCCGCTAGCGGCCTCGCCGTGACGTCAGCGACGCTTATCACGGCCTTAGCAGTCGCATTACTCGCTTAAACGATACATATAACTTTAAGATTAGCACTCACACAGTTATAAATCTAATTACTACAACGCTATGCGAAAATAATCATGAACACACCTAAAGAGGTACAAAAAAACAGGTCGGTATACGATCTAATACGCTGGTGCTGCCATCTGTAATAAATATGAACGAATATGTTGCAAGAATAAATAAATCAGAATGACAGTTACAATTTTAAATACATTTTTAGAGACATTTTTAAGACGCAGAGGTCGCATATTTCTTTTTTAATTTTATATGTATTTTTTGGGAAGGCGTGGGTTAGAAAAAAGTACGTAATTATAAGGTCTATACGATTGTTGTGAAACAACACTGTGAAGCTAATAGTCCGAAGGTCGGAGTAGTGAGAATAGAGAGCCAACAAAACAAAGTGCTGAAACCCGACGGGGCGCGAGGGGAAATCAATGTCTGTGACAAATAACATCGCGCCATCATCATCTGCCTAGCCTTTTCCCAATTATATTGGGGTCGGCTTCCAGTCAAACCTTAACCTTGAATACCAGTATTTTACGTGGAGCGGCTGCCTACCAGACCTCCACAACCCATTAACTGGGCAACACGGTACTCATTGGTAAGACACACACAACACCACACACACAACACAACATCGCGCCATATTGACTAGTATATTTAATCGCCACGTTCTTTACTCAAAATATTCATGTAATAAACATACTAGGACGGCGGAAAAGAGAGATGACATGACAGGTGCATAATTATACGAAAAAAAAAAAACAAATTAGCATTTTTTTTGTTTTCTCTATTGTTACTGCTCCGGAATCAATAAGTGATAAGTGATATAATAAAGATGTTGAAAATGAGCTCGAGTTTTGTCACCAACAAGAATAAGTCTCGACTATTACAAGTATTAGGAGAAATCGGCAATATCAGAAAATTATTATAATATTAAAGTATGTACATTCCATTATTTCGAATGGTTTTGTGCAATGTTATTCAAGCTTATAATGAACAACATTGCATAGAATCGAAAGCTCTTTAACTTTTTAAGAGAATCGTGCACTTGTAATATTTTTATAAAATTGTCTACATTATTTAGCACTTAATTTTTCAGGTGATTCTCGTTCGTTTAAGTATATTCTCTATTATATTTTTATAAGCATAATATTGCTAATGCTTGAAGACTGTGATTCCAACATTTTACACATATTTTATTTCAATTATAAAATCATCGATACTTTGACAAAAAGAAGTGAGACATAAATCGCAAAGTTACATATCGTTACATATTTTCATAATATATTTGCCAAAAGAAATGTGGCCAACGAAATCATAATGCCTAGCTTTGTAGCGTAAGTCAGAAATATAGAAAGTAGTCCTTTACGACACAATATAGATAGAAAAAAACTAATACTGCATCTAGATATAGTCAGGAATAAATATCAAGATGTTCTTTTTGCTTCTTAGTTTTTGAACAACAGCCGTCCGAAAGATGTTTGATGTGTTATCAACATCTCCATCATCAGAATGTCCAAAAAGCGAAAGAAACCGGCTACACTGTAATATGAACTTTAGTGTGTAAGTTATAAAGTCGATAAAAACAAGAAGTTAAAAATGACGAAGATCGCTTAATAGAAAATGGTTATTGCTTCTGTCCAATACTGTTTTAAGGTCTTAGCACACATATCAACTCGGAAAGGGATCGCCACCGTAGCGCCTTTATCGCCGTATTACACACTTTACACGTTACGATTCCGAAAAATGTGCGTTGCAGTAGGGAGTTTCACAAAAGAATACTGTATACGGCTCGAGTTACCGAGGTGATATGTGTGCTATGACCTTTAGGAGTAAAAGAATTGGTGTTAGGGTCGGTGTTAGAGGATAGTTTTAGCTATATATATGTAGTTCGTCATTATAAAAAATGAACTAAGATCATAGAAAAAGGAAATTATAAAATCAGAATAATAGAAGTTGCGCTTCTTACTTTATTTTCTATGTTTTTAAATATTGTCATAACTGGATGTGTTTTAGTCAATTTTATGTATGACTATGTGGCCCGTCACGGCTTCGCCCGGATGTATATATATTTTTTAAATTTTCTTTTATAAATACCTACTCCTGACAATAATAAATACAACAAAAAAAGTTAGCGAAATTGGTCAAACCGTTCACGCGTGATGCCGAGACCAAGGGAAACAGGGATTCATTTTTATATACCTATATAAATTATTATCATTAATAGGACTGTGAAGTCCGTAAGTTTAGTTAAAAACAGAAATATTCAACCTGGTGTCCTACTATGACTTGACAATACCATCATGATTCCGATGTGAGAAAGGGACAGTGACAGCGTCTTGTATAGCTCTGTATCTCTCCACATCGGAATAATGATGATTTTAAGACGTCACCAAGGCGTCTGTTTTTATGTTTGTCTTATTTATGTATCTCTACTGAAGAAATATTGTGTTCTATGCGTATGGTAAATTAAATATTTATTTATTACAACTAAAAAAAAAAATTTTTTATATCTTTTTGTATTGTATGTAGGTTTGGTTTTATACATCGTGACAGGCGCGTCACAGATCGAAAGCATATTTGTGTCTTGAAATATAATAATCAGATTGAAATGTATGATTTGTATAATGAAGCACTAATGCACTTGCATTTATATAGTTATGTATTGTTATTCTAGCGCATAAACATGACGGTTTTGGTCTCTGAAGCGCCTTAACTGGGTTTTAGTTTAAAATATAGCAGGTTTATATTAAAACAGCCTTATATCTGGTTTAAAATCAAGTGCCCATTTTCACTAATACAACAAAAAAGACTTATCTGCACAAAATTAAGTAAACTATTTCAGACATTAATAAAATAATTTAAGGTCGGAAATCGGTTACTTCGTTTTATGCCGATACGTCCTTTTTTCTTATGACGGCAGAATGGACGAAAAAGCCATAATGTCATTACACTGTTCGATTTTCAACTCTCGCTGTGCTGAGCGTTCAAGATCCAACAGTGCTCTTTATGTACATAGGCATTTATATACGTGTCACCTAGTGAAAGTGAAAACGGGTATTGGATCATTTTTATTTCTGTTTAGCTACTATTTTTTGGTGATTTTGAGAAGAATAATATTGTTTTGTGACAACTATTAAATACGAATAATGTAAAATCAGAAGCTCAACGTGCTAAGTACAAGGCTATTAGTATTTTTTAATATGTTTCAATCCATGGGAATGGAGAGAGTAAATATTTTCTATATCGCTTGAACATCTCTTCTTATTATCTTTAGAGAGGATTCCATTTTAAAATGCAGTTGATTTTCTTGATACTGAATAAATACAATTCTAATTGAGTATCTACCACGTTTTTCTTTTGACATTTTAGTTCCAAACATGATTCATTGCGTTGTTGACTGTTTAATTAATAGATTAATAGAAGCCATGAAATATTGTCTATGTCATAGGTACGTAGGTTCGATGTCCGGTAGGCTACTAGGGATTTGTCTATGTTGCTACGTGGTTTCTAACCATTTTACAATATTTGCAAATAAATGATGAAAGTATAAGTTAAATTGTTTTTTTTTTGTATTTTACCATAAGGCTTGTTTACTTGGTTTCTACTCATAGTACAACATTGAGTTTGGATTCCTTTAAAGGGGTAAAAATGTATTAGGGTTTAAATTGGTGAGTATTCAATTATATTGGAACATACAAGTTACTATGTTCACAATTTCAATGGTTTAATTATATAATTAAATTTGCTCGGAACCCTTATCCTTTTTCTAATGCAATACATAAAGTTACTCCTTAGAACATCAGTTATTTGCCAGTGAGAGTCTCATCAAAATCAATCTAGCAGTTTCGGAGATTAGCCGGAAAAAAAGGCAGGATGTGGCGCAAGAATGTTTCTAATTTTTTGCCTTATTTATTTATTAACACTACGCACACAAATGTACAGGGGCGGACTTAATGCCATGCCTTATAAAATCAACTACGCTCATATTTCGGCTGCAGGCTCAATATTGGGTTTAAAGCAGGAGATCCCGAAAGCAGTGCCAGTGTGAAGCCCCTTCACAGGACATGCGTCACTTCCTTCGCTGCTCGTACTACGCTGTACAGGGCCCTACTATGAAGTTTTAAAACGATCATGATTCCGCTCTAAGAGGGAGACGGAGCTATACATAACGAATAGCGCTATCCCGTTTACATCATCGGAATTGGATGGAATTAGCACGTCATAGTAGGGCTGCAGTGTAGATACTGATTGCTAAAGACTGGGCGATTAAATTTAGTAAGTAGATCGACACAAGAAGAAAGTTCTGTAGATATCTTAAAAGAAATTGAATAGGTTACCTTAAAGCGGGGTAAATAGGAATCGTGGGGGGCATTGAAATTGGTTTCTACTAACAAAACATCGGTTTTTCTTAATTAAAATTGGAATCCTTAAATGCTGCAAACAACAATGTTTTCTATTCTATTCTAATATCTTAAAAACGTGAATATCACATCACATTCAAAGTATTTGTTCCTATTCTATTGTTTGAGTTCGAAGTTTGACAAAATATTAAAAAAAAATACTTTTTGGACTATGTTTATGGATTGAAAGGCACAGTGATTTAAAATTACATTTATTATTGGCACATGAATGATCACACCCAAATCTTGGACTATCAGCGACGAATCAGTTCTTCTGTAACAAGAAAACAATTTAGAGATTAAAAACTCGAGTCTTAATGTTTATAGGTAAGGTTCAATATTCAAATAAGAGGCGTCGACTTGTAAAGCGATTATTCAGTAGTGCTATTCTGTAAAAATCTCACCTTGAAAACTTTGCTTAACTTTCCATGTAATCAAGATGGAATGACAGCCGGTCTATTCTGTCAAAACCTCACCGCGTAAACTTATTAGGTACACCTAAGTGGAGTGAAAATGAAGTGAACTGTCACTCCATCTAGTTTGTATGGATTGACAGCTAACTTCATTTTCGCTTCACCTAAGCTTACACGGTGAGATGATTAGGTACACAATCGCACTGTAGTTCACTTCAAGCACACTCCACCTAAGTTCGCGATGAGAAGTTTACAGAAAAGACCATTAGTTTAGATAATGGCCACTTTGTGTGAGCCGTCCTGTGGATGCTTACCAGAAATCATTCCTTGTTGTCTTTGTTGCACGGCGATCCTTTGCGTACGAATCTGAAAAGTGATTCGGCCATGTTGCTGGGGGTGGGTGTCTCACAGCCTTCCAACTTGGTGACGATACAAGTCGACAGCTCGTCGAACTTCGCGCATTTTTCCTGTGTATTGAAATAATTATGGAATTAGTATTATAGTGTAATTGCACGTTAGGTACCCGTTGGGAGGTGAGTTTATTGGATACTTTGGCAATTAGAGAATAGCTACTTAGAAGAATGCAAAGGTAGAGACGGTGTAAAGTAACGCATCCTCTCAGTATTCTCAAACCAGATGGGTGGTTTGACTGGTGGGCAACTGCCCGACGATGGTTGTTGTCGGGTTGTTGTAGGTATATGTTCAAATCGCGCGGAGAACTTTGATAGCGTGTTCGTGGCGTCAGGGCGGGAAGTCTCATAGTTATCGATCACCTACCGACTGAATTTGGTCGATAAGTCCTAAGGCTGCGATCCACAGATCAGATCATTGATTTTGATCGTGGATCCCGATCGAGATTGACTGTGTACGGGCGGCCTTAGGACTTATCGCCCGAACTCGGTCGGTAGGATAAAGTTCACTTTTGTCGTTTACATAAAAAAATAAAGCGCGGAGTGAGGCGTGCGAGGGGAGTGTTGTGTGTTTGGAAGAGTTTTCTCTTCAATCTGGAGGACATTTAGACGATATGACAAAAAATCTTGTAGTAAAAATATTTTTTATCTATACTTAAGTATTTTAAAGTTATTGAACTCTTGGAAGCACCAATACCTAGTTTTTTTTTTAAGTTATCCTTAAAAGTGAATTTAATAATGCCCACTCTGCATTCCCTATAGATAATGTAATAGATATAGGTACACTTACGTCGAGGCTGAGAGCCTTAGCCGCCTCGATGCTTGAGAAGGTGTTCTTGATGTTTGTGGCGCATTCCCTGATTTCGTTGGCTTTGCTCTGGAAGCACTGAGGCCCACCTTCAGCGATGAACACTATAAAAAATCATGAGATTAGAAAATATTCAAGTAGGTGCGCCTGTTTCACCGGTCTTTTTTATAGGTGATTTGTTAATCAGGTTTCAGTAGTTAAACGCGTAGAGGGATAAGTGCAGGACACTGAGGATTGGGATTGGGGTTTCTGAGGTCTGAATGGCTAATTAATGAGGAATATTAAAATTTGAAGCAATAAGATTCTTTACGACTTTTTATATCGCATTGTTAGTTTGGTCCATCATTTTGGTTACCAATCTGCGTTGCAACCAGCTAATAGTGGCAGTTCTGGTTTACATCAGTAGATACGTATAACTACTTGTAAATATCGTAACGCATTCTGAAGTTGAGTAGCCGAGTGCAAAATAAATCATGGATTAATGAATCCAAAACAGATTTTTATACTCTCTTAAGTCAGAGTTATTGCTTGAATAAGTAACTTAAGCGGTGGCTTAGGTACTCACGGGCAATCCTGTCACCATCCTTGTAGCAGATGAAGTCGATGAACTGGTTGGTTCCATTCTTGAAGGAGCCCATCTGGTCACGTGCGTTGGAGTCTAGGCAAGGAGACACGCCGTCCAACAGGTTGTAGATGCAGGTCTTCAGTTCAGGGGTCTTGGCGCAGTACCTAAGAGCAATTGGTCAGTTAAACGATGTCTAAAGGCAATTAATACAAACCCGTAGAAGAAATCAATTAGAAAAACGTGAACGTGGGACGCTAGGCCAAGTGCCATGCTATTTTCGACAGGGATTGTCGAAATACCTTAAGAATTTGTATTCACAGCAGTGCACGGCTAAACTATACACGTGTACTTAACTGTGCTTTGTATGAAAATATAGGAAGACAGAACCGTCCACTGTGGACATACTACCCTCTGCCACACTACTCTCGATTCGAATGACTCGCAAACATATGAACCTCGCAACTAACGTTCACAGTCCGTTTAGCAGTGGAAGGAGTGTCTATAGCCATTCTAAGAACGCTCTAGGTAGGTATACTTCTTCTTTACGAGACAATGGTGATTGAGCCCAGTAGATGGATGTTTTAGTTTGGCAATCATTGGCGAATGCAAAGGGGGCCCCATTTGCATTCTCTCTTCTCTTTGAATTCGCTAATGATTGCCACTGATGCCTCAAAGAAGAAGAAGGGGCTCAAGCGCCCCCAATGGGCCCAGATTTCTTTGGTAGTCTACAACCTAATGAAGTCATTGAAGAATTTACGAAAAGTAATCCAAGGTGGCTTGCTAAGACCCACTCTCAATGGGGTCAAGCCCCCAAACGATAATCCTAGACCCACCCCTGAGTGGTATAAATTAGGTCCTCACTGATGCAGCCGTAAGAGCATTTAGGACATTCCAACAAGTGGGCCGTGTTTTGGACAGCGGTAACGCAGTACCTACTACTTATAATACGAAAAAAACCGTTACTCACTTCTTGAAGACCTCATCAAGAGCACCGTTGGGTTTGGCCTCCTCGATCTCTCTCTGCAGCGTAGTCACGTCGATGAGTCCCTTCACGCATTCCACGAAGTTCTTGCCGACATTCTTAAACAAATAAATGGCACTGATTGATAAGGTGAAGAGAGAATACTGTAGAGTTAAATAATTATTTAGTAGGAAGGTCCCTTTTTTTGGATGGGAAATCATCAAATGACTCCTTCCGCTCTGGGCGGAGCGGAAGGGAGTGTCAGACTCTTTCTGACTAAAACCCAACCGTGTTCCTTTGTCTTCCCCTTCCGTCCGATCCATCTTCCAATTCCGCAACCCTGCCAGGCTCTGGGCCCTAGCGGGTCCCGCCTACTATGCTGAAATCTCTTTGAGACGCGCATGGTTCTAATCGGACGGTGAGCCACCCAACGCTCACTGTCTGCAGGCTTGCGCCTGCGGTGGCCGGGAATCGCCCTGCGACTCCCGAAGTCCCGACGCCCGGGGCATCTCATTCTGTTGCGGCGGCTGGGGCGTGAGGTTTGCCTCTCCCTCACGCGTCTCGCCTCCTCCTTTGCTAGCATTACTGTTTTCCATGCCTCCTCGCTCCGGACCATGGATTGAACCAGGGCCGGAAGCGAGAGGTCGCCGCCGCCGATCGCCTTGACGAGCACACGGTGGTGCTCCGCCCAAGATGGGCAGACCGCCACCGTGTCTTCCGGGCGAAAGTTAGGTACCGAACGATGTTGTTAAAATTCTCGGGTTAATGGGTACTTTAAACACATTTTTAACTGCTGGTGTTACGGTGCTACAGTTTATTTCTTTGAACTAGTGAGGTATTTTACTTTGATCTTCAGAGCCAAAAGTTATGCAAAGGTATAACTAGGAATCTACTGTTTAAGATCTATTGCTGCAAATATCAGGCACTGCCATGGCACGTTTTTAAGCGAACGCTACTTTGCTTCTTATGACCGGGTAGTCTGGGTCGTACCGTATCAAAAATCTGTACCGTTTACCGGCACACAACAAAATGACAAGTTACATTAGGTATCTCTACATCAGAATCAACAGATACAGAAGACGAGACAGGCGTTCCGCATTTGGTAAATTAAGATGGTCCGAATATGGGCTAACAACCTCCTTAGCATTCCAATTGGTTTCGTTCAGCAGTATTTGATGTAAATTTATACTGATATCGGCAAGAATTCTATGGACAGATGTTTCTTTTTATTGTCATGTTAATGGATAGCATGCCAATTTTTGGGTTTTTAACATTATTTGCACTTTGATTCACTAATGAAACATAAATGTCCTATACCTACCTAGGTATGTATGTATAATTACCACACAAATGAAAACATTGGAGTATTTTTAATTTCGTGTCTCTATCGAAGGTTATTTCAATTAAGTGCCTACGTTAGATCCATAAATATATTTAAGTATATCTACCTGTAGATGTAGGTAGGTAGCTTGTCAACAGGTCTCTGTCAACAGGTTGACAACAAGGAACTTGTGAACCTGTTGACCTCTGTCAATAAGGTTAATAAGGTACCATAATCCTTGACGGGAAAATACAGGATGGGAATTTAAACAACCAACTACAACAGCCTACCTATTTGAACTCATTTTGTCTAGCCAGTGTGCAAATGCAATAGGTATTAGTAATACTTCAACGCATTCAAACTTCAAATGCTTTTAGATCCCTAAGGTAAGTATTTGAAATTAATGAAGAAAGCGTAGAAATAATGCGAATAGCAAATAAATTGGATCGATGACTTATCTGCTGGATGCAAGAATCATACCATTCGGTGGCCTATGTCCTAGTAGCCTATTCTGTTATTCCACTTAAATAATGAAGGTGATGACTAATGAACGTACCTACTTAACTGATTGGCGGATTAGGTAAATGCCAATATATACATATATTTATAGTCATGTCGTTACCTCAACTTGGTCCACTTGGTCTTCAGCGTTGTTCTTCTGGCACTGTGATCTGAGCATCTCCCGCACCTGAGCGCGCCTTTCTTCGGGTAGTGTGAAGTCGTCGGCCAGGACGGCTGTAACCAACAAATTAATCAATTAACAAGTACTCTAGGGAAACTACCATATGTAGATCCTAGACATAAAAGTATAGTTTTTTTGTGCTTTGTTCCAGAGTCTGAAATTGGTTAATGTTGCATCGTAATGCTTTATCAAACATACTGATGATATTATCTTGTATTCTCCGAAGGGCTTAGCTGAAGTGTTGGTAATATATCGCCAGTAAGTCTCATCAATGTTCAAAACATAAATTTGGTGAAGTGAACATTTCGTGAACTGTCAAACCATACAAACGAGATGGAATGACAGCTCACTCCATCTAAGTCTACACAGTATGATGTTTACAGAATCGCACTGTTGCTCCTGTACCGGAGTGGGAATTGGGAGCGAGCTTATTGTATGATTTCATGACTAAATTTTTATAAAAACTGACAGTGGGCCTTACCTAATTGCCATTTCTAACCTGCCTTCAGACTTATTATTAACCGACTTGAAAAAAGGTTGACGTTATCATATCAATTCAGATGTTTATTTATGTCACCGGAAAATTGCAACAGCCGTAAGATTGTAAAATATCTCGTGATTTTTTTAATGTATACAAAACGATGTTTTCATAATATATCGAGAAATTGTAATCGAATAAAGATTTATTACAATCTTACAGACTGCAATTTCCCCTGTCATATTTTTTAAAAACACATAATTAAAGTATCGTCAATTAATTGTTATCGAGTAAGCTACATAACTTGTACCCATCTCCGCGATAGGCCAAGGAATTATCAAACACTTACGTTACCGGGACAAAAACAATATAATAATGCAAGTGAATAATATTTATTAAAAGATAATAATTGCCCAATTAACAATAACTGTTACTTAGAATACATTATTTTATCAAGTGACACTATCACACTGATATAAAGAGGTTAAACTATCTTTTGAATAAAATATTTACACAAAATAATGAGGATTAGGTACCTACTGGATATATGTAGGTATAAGTATTTGTTATTATCAGAAAGCCTCCAATATTATGGTGCATAGTTTGGTGATGCACGAACCTCTTCCCCTAGTCACAACAATCGATCAGTAAGAGCAAGTCTGCCTAAAGAATAAGTATATGGAAAACTATTGACCACAAAAGATACTGTACATCCTAAATTTAAAAAGGTTACTAGGCAAGTAGGCACCTAGGTGCCTTCTTGCCTACCATCGCGTACAAACGCCAATAAAAAAACCTAAAGTGTTTCTTTCCTAATTGGCCAATCTGAACCTTGCCCAGTGCAGCGATGCAACGTGTCTCACAACGACACAGCGGTGACACGACCAACCGAGTTCAAAGGATAGTCTTGATAGAGTAAATTGGTAAATGGCCTGATGTAGCTCGCAGGAAGTAGGGGACGAGTTGAGTGGCCAACTGTGGCACATATACACGTATGTCAGTACAGGCGACCTCAGAATGTACTCGTGGATGTAGAAAGTCATGTACTGGGGTCTTTTATTGTGACTGGTCGGGTGATCTGGTATTATTGTTGCTCCATTAAATGCGTTTACTGCACGGGCTTTGTGACGCGTTTATAATCGCGATTTGTATCTACAATTGGTTTTGTTAGTGGTCTGAATTTTTTATGAGAATATGTTCGGTTGTGTTTTCTTGGGAAATGTATTTCTGAAAGTACTGAAATAATCTTAAATTTTGAATCGCTTACCAATAATAACTCTAAAAAGTGTTGGGTATGATTTGGTTCAAATCTAAGTATGATCGTCTAAATTGATTAGGTTACCTACCTCATAGACTAAATTGTCAATATGTCAGTTTCAAAATAAAACACAATAATAAACAATTTATATAATTAGGTAGGTACCATTTGGCGATCTTTAATAGGTGCATACTTTATTTGTTTTTTTGTTTGTGTGTTTTCCGTTAGCTATGCATGTGTACGAATACCAACCTAGTTGTCGCAAAATCATGTTGTTGTTTTTGTAACCCACACTAGATATTTGACATAACAACAAATTGTTATCATTCTAATCGTCAACAATTTAGTTGTTATTCAAATTGTTTACTTTATTATCACTGTCACGGACCGAACGACATAATTCATGATCGAATTAACAAACAAATGAACTCGATTCGTAATTGCTTGTCAAAACTGCATAGAATATCAATAATAATATAATGAATTGTTTATTTACTAAACTCATTTAATGTTTAATAATTAATAGTAAGTTTACTGACAAAGGTCAAAGGCCTTTTGACAGATAAGATGTCATTGCGGAAGGGCGCAATGGCGGCAATCAAGCCGTAAAAGACATTGTTGCAAAATTTATTGTTTCCCGGGAATCGCACATGACGACACTTTAGTGGGCTAATTTTTTAACGACCGACGTTTACTGCCTGTTTAGGTAGATATGTAGGTTCTTTAAGAAGGTGTATAGCCACAACCTGTTCCGGAAAATAGCAAGGTGATGAAGCTTCTTGAGATGGTGAAACTTCCTGACCCGACAGAATGTCTTGGTGCCGTTAAATTAAGTGAGCTGACCCACCTAAACTGGAAAATGGCTAGGAAGAAGAAGATACCTAGTTGCTTTTCAAGTAACCAATAAACGACCTCAATCTGATTAGCCTTTTCCCTGCCATGATGGGGTCGCCTTCCAAACTAATCAGATGCAGTAGCGTACCAGGAATTTACATTGAGCGAATGCATCTAGAACATGCAGATATCATGTCATGTAGCAATGTCAACCCTTAGACCAATGAGGTCGCCAGGCAGTCAATATACAGTCAGTCTAACCCTTAAGACAAAAAGCGGTTGCAACACAAGTAGGTATTGCGATCTTCATCAGTTTCTCACGCTGGGAAGTCATAAACTAGTTACCAACTGAAGGGAAACTCATTATTTTTATCTTAGTTCCTACACGCAAGCAAGTCATCTAAGGAAAACGGGTGAAAATGATTCTCTAGGTCGATGCTAGCTAGCCAGTCTACGCTGATATGCTCTGTTGCAATTTTTCAATTGTCTTCAGCACGTATATCTTTAAAGACATTAGGAAACTCAAGTTGTTTCCTAGAAGGATGGGCACAGCTGCAAGAGGTGTGATGAATTGCTGTGTATGATGCATTATGATCACGTGTAAATTATTACACTAGTTTACAGTAAATCTGTTGCCGGAATAAAATTGGCTGTTGCTTGCTGACTACACTGAAATCACTTCTTTTGCCACTTTTACATAATCTTAAATATACAATACACGATTTACAAGCATTATCAGGTGCCCAAAGAATGTCATTTTAATCCAAATGCATCCCAAAATACAGAAAATAGGCATTTCTTATGAATTCCGATATAGCTTTTATTCTCCATAAGTATAGCAAAACGATTAGGAATCGTTAAACAACGTCTGCTTGAGCTATTCATGTCGCAAAAACTTAAATATTATTTTTAACACAGTAAAAATGTATGTTATATCAATGAACAATATGGTTAAAACTCTCCCGTTACTGAGTGACTGACAGACAACGCACAACCGAAAGTCGTAGAAAGCTGAAATTTTGCATGGAACCAACATGCAAAATTTTTAGGGATGCCGTAATAAACACGCACACAAAAACTGCTCAAAAATAAATATTCCTAAAGGGCTCAAAGCGAATTCTTGTGTCAGTCAGGGAAAGTGTGATGTAGCGACCTTTCATTCATTCAAACAAATCAAAACACTTTCTTTGTAAACTAATATAATGTGGTCATCGTACCATCGAAACAGTTATATTATGATTGTAACCTATTGTTAGGTACCTATTTATTTTTTTATTTTTTTTTATCTCGGGGGGAAATCCTCATGGAAATCCTCCACCCTGCTACGGGTGGAGGGGTCTGTCAGACTCTTACTGACTAAAACCACCCCGGTGTTCCATCTTCCACCTACGCCGGGGATCGCGGGAACGTATGCGACTTCCGCAATCCCCGGCTGGTGCCGGCCCGCCACTGCGGGCCACCTCGCGTCGGCGAGGGGAGTGAGGTGTTTGACTCCCCTCGCTACGTCAAAGAGGGGCGCACGGGAACACCACGCGCCGCCACCTCGGGTCCGGATGAATGGGGGGCGACGGACATCCCCAAGTCCGCCGCCCCTGGACCCAGTTAGGGGGGCCGGAAGAGGGCAGCGTATGCCCTCCTCCGACGCCCGATGCGCCTGCTGCGGGCAGGGAGAGCGGTTGTGATCTCCCTCTCCCTTTCCGCAGCCTCCTTCTGCGCGATAACTGTCTCGCAGAAGGAGACCACCGCGTCCCAGGACTCCTCACCGCCGACCATAGCATGGACTACGGCCGGCAGCGAGAGGTCACCGCCTACAACAGAGATGAGGGCACGGCGCGGCTCCTCCCAAGCTNTTTTTTTTTTTGATCTCGGGGGGAAATCCTCATGGAAATCCTCCACCCTGGGGCGGGTGGAGGGGTCTGTCAGACTCTTACTGACTAAAACCACCCCGGTGTTCCATCTCCCACCTACGCCGGGGATCGCGGGAACGTAAGCGACTTCCGCAATCCCCGGCTGGTGCCGGCCCGCCTCTGCGGGCCACCTCGCGTCGGCGAGGGGAGTGAGGTGTTTAACTCCCCTCGCTACGTCAAAGAGGGGCGCACGGGAACACCACGCGCCGCCACCTCGGGTCCGGATGAATGGGGGGCGACGGACATCCCCAAGTCCGCCGCCCCTGGACCCAGTTAGGGGGGCCGGAAGAGGGCAGCGTATGCCCTCCTCCGACGCCCGATGCGCCTGCTGCGGGCAGGGAGAGCAGTTGTGATCTCCCTCTCCCTTTCCGCAGCCTCCTTCTGCGCGATAACTGTCTCGCAAAAGGAGACCACCGCGTCCCAGGACTCCTCACCGCCGACCATAGCATGGACTACGGCCGGCAGCGAGAGGTCACCGACAACAACAGAGATGAGGGCACGGCGCGGCTCCTCCCAAGCGGCACACTCTGCCAGCGTATGCCGCGCCGTGTCCTCCCGACATTGTTAGGTACCTACATCAACATAGCAACATTTAATAATCATCTTCGAGTTTCAGGGCCCCGATGTCTATGGTGGTTGCGAAAAGTGTGATTCACATGTCTTTGCCCTAACATGTTGATTAGCTATCGTATCGATACTACGATAACTTTAGGGTTAGCTTTGTAGGCCTCCCTCTTCTGAGTCGCAATCAGCTTACGGATCTATGCATAATTTAATTTATAATTCGAGATTAGATTTAATCCATCGCCAATAATTTTTTTCAAGTATCGACTTTAGTTTTGGGCAATTTAATTTAAGTTTTAGGTGACGTGACGAGTTGACGCTGTGATAAGTTTAATAAAAAGTTTAAAAACAAGTCTGATAATGTTTTTTAATTAATTTCAGTAACGGTATCAGGTTTTACAATGTTTGATAGCCTCTCTATAAAGAGAGATCATTTTGAACATTTAATACCTACGCATATTTTAAGGATGATTCTATGTTTCTTGTGTTTTTGGAAAGTAAAGTTACGAAGCAACTGCAGACCCATTTCGTTGCTTATGATTTTATTATGCCTGACAGAGTGCATCGGGAAAGTGAATCGAGTTTCATTTAGGAAAAGATAGCTAAGTGCCAAAAATCTTTACATATGTACTTACTCTTTACGCCTACGAAACAAAAGCCTAAATCATTGTGGGTCTGAAAACTTTTTCTTAAATAATGCAGTCTCAAATTACGTTAAACAGAAGGAATCTGCATCCTCAATGAAGGTTAAGTATGTACCAATTTTATTTCAAATGAAATCAGCCCTGAACCATGAATTCAGTGCACCGCTACACGAATGGGAAAGGTTTGAAGGAGTTGACGGGGTTATCTAAGCCCTGCTATTCATCCCCTTTGTCCTGCAGCCTAACCTAACAGCGTACCTAATACAAAAATAATGCAATCGGTCGCATATGCTTTCATTTTGTTATTGAAACGTATTCGCAGACAAATTTTTAATCACATGAAGCCCCAGATCTGGAATTCCTTTCGATTGTGTTATGTGTTCCTAATTATTTTAAAAAGCTGATACTCATTGGCACATAAATACCTATGAAATTTTAATTTACTTATTTATTTACCACCAAAAATACAAAACTTAAAAACAAATTTCTGAACTTTCTACTTAAATATAGTATAAATATGGATTTGCGCTATATTTCTAAAATATAGCGCTAATCCAGATCCTCTGTCATTTATTTAACTACAATAACTTAACGTACTTACTTATTTAATTACTAGTTACTATTATTAATTACTTCTGGAAATTTGTCCCAAAACAACAATTACCCGGGATAAAATACGTCTAATGTACTATTCCAGGACATGGTATACCCGTATGCCAAGATTTATCTAAATCCATTCAGCCGTTTAGACCTGAAGAGGTAACAAACAGACAAAAAATTCGTTTAAAAACCGTAGAAAATAAAATCCTTGCTAATGAACTTACCCACAGCCAGTACGGCGAAAACAATAGTTTTCAGCATCATTTTGTAGCACTGTTTATTAATACTTAGTGGTGACAGAACCAATGCCCGGCGAACACTGAAGCTCCGTCACTTGTATATCGCGTTTTATACGCGTGACGTTAGGATGATAACTCACTGATGTGATGAGGATTAGTTTCGCGAACGTGGTCTTTTTCTGAGGTTGAAAAAAAATCGTGATACGGATGAAGTCTTATGATAATGAGACTATCTAACATACCGGGCTGCAAGTTAAAACTAGGGATGTTATATGTAAATAAGGCTATATTAGCAAAGGCATACGCGATGGAGGAAAAAAGATTGCTAATTTTAAACTAATAATAATATTTTTGAAGTGAAAACTTCTTTAGCGGCGTTGTGCACTTTTTGGGTTCGGTAAAAAATGTTAAACTCGCGTCAGGACACGTGATCTGATCGAAAATTCGTAAGACGGAGGAATAGTTCTGAAGTGTTAAATTTTTAATGTAATATAAATTGTCATGATTGTGTACGATAGCGCAATAAATGAATATTGTATTTTACCACATAAATTATGGTACTTTTATACTGATAATTAAAGCAATTCGTGCGAAATTATTCCCTAACCATTCCAAAATATCAAATAGGCAAAACGTTAATGTTCAAGTTTTCACTTCTGCCGGCACTCCCGGAGTGCAACCCGTTGTTTTTTTTTGATAATCAGACTGACCTGAGCCTGACTGACCCCTGACCTGGGCGACTTAAGTCAAATGTGAATAGATAATTTTTGGGCAAGACTGCTCCGTGGACCAAATCATCGCTTTCTTTCAAGTGCGGTAGTGGTCAAATACGAGCCTATCAATTTCTTCATTATAATAATAATCGAGGGTATCGACCAACACCTCAGGAGGCTCTCGTTAGGCAGCTGGATCAAGGGCTTGATTCAGAAAGCGGTACCTCTGGACATGACTTGCATTGATAAATAATAAATGCTATTTATTTTGCAAGTAGTTTTTTTAAGTAGTTTTACATTTCAATCTTTTTTGGAAATTTTAAGCTAGGTGAGGCCGGTGTTTCCTAGCTGACTTCCTTGAGGAGAAACACCGATACAAACTCGGAGGTCAGTTTCTTTTAAAGTCCATACAATCCGTACTGGTCAAATCATATGAGAACCATGTAAGTTAAAGTCCGAGGTGGCCTTTTGAGGAAAGTGCCACACAGATTTGAGTGGACCTGTCCAGACAGCAAGCATTTGTCAGTTATCGTGTAGCTCAAACTTAGAACTTTAAGGACTCAACGATTTGACGAACAATACCAAAGTAAGGACATTTGGTTAGGCCGTATAAAAAACTCAAACCGCCAGACTAACTAAAATTAAACCCTAAATTGGCGATCTACATGGTCCTCACATTCACAATCCGTTATTGTTAGGAAGTTCCTCTCTCTGGAGGCCTGACCTGTAGCTTGGACTCTGTTCCCGATACCGGTGGGCTACTATTTTAAATGTTTTTTTTAAATAATTTATATTGAAATATTAAAAAATATAATTGTATGTGTGTTTTAATGAAAAAACGGATCGATGGTATGTGACTTAGTGATTTCAGTGAATCGTGAAATAAACCTGCTCCATTGATCACTTAGTACTGAAAGAGGTTGCGGCAGACTAATGGGAGTAAAACTAAATCCTTCATGTCTTCAAGTTCACCATATTAAAGGATCTACGTTTTGTTGATGCCGATTTTCTTTTATGAAACTTGCCTTAAAACTCTGCTAAAAACTTGTGGCGACGTTAAGTTAGTAACACGCTAGTTAAAATAGCCTCAATGAATATATGCACTAAAACATATTCTTGGCGCACGCTGGGTTGTTAGGATCGCTAATGAGCTACTACGTAATGCATAATATTGCAGGTTCCCCAAACTTTGCCCATTTTATTTTCACGTACCTATCATAAAACCTACTAACTACCTTCTGGAAACTGATTAACCGAAACGAAACGATGATCACATTCACTGACATCAAGCTACACTATTGATGAGAACCCTAGGCTTCGGATCGAGAAAACCATCTTGTGGAACACGCCACAGTAGCGAAGTTGCGGCGGAAAGCTATTACCTACCTCATTTTATCTTAATACGTTACCATAAATATTTAAAAAGGTTTTTAGTTTTTACACAGCCTGGTATATATAGACAAAACGAGTCTAACAATCGTTTGCATTCGTTACGCCATAGTCAGCAGCTGCCTTTATAATGACAATAGTCGTCTTCATATTAGCCGAGACGATATCTTTTGACGACAACTCGTGGACAAAATTAGGATTTGCGCTTGTTTTTCACCATATCAAGTTTTTTTTACGGGTAAAGATCTATGGATGGGATTAACTTCGATTTCGGATAGGAGTGAAGGTATTCCAGAGTCGTCCTATAAAACTAATATACCTAATCGGGTAATGTCTTCTCAAGTGACTATTTGGATATTTTTTTCACAGACTCTCTGTACGATAGAGAAGAGAAAGAGATCTAGATTTTCTCTTTGTCTATAAATATCGAAATGAGATAAATTTAAAAGCAATTGTCGTCTTGGCCTATTTACTGAAAGCGCTACTGCTGAGCGTCAGATCCTGAGTTCGATTCCCTGGTCGGGTAAATTTTATAGGATTATTACATAGTACTTAAAACTTAACTGGTGAAATATGGGTGTACTGTTAGTACTACACCTCTGCCTATCCCTTAAGGTAATACGTCGGCATGATATCAAGTGGTTAAAATTTTAATCATTTTCAAATTCATAAAAGGTCATTTTATGAAATATTTTTCCGAATTAAAAATATTCCTTAACTGACTTGTGTAATAGTTATGTGTAGTAAGAATATGCAACATCCAATCATCACAATGCCCTTTGTGCTGTTGCAACCAGATGCATATTTTTTCCTTAACCAGACTTGCCATAAGAACACTTCGCAACACCTGTCTGAATGATAGCCTTTGGTTCTTTTTATTTTACTGCACAATATACACAATACTTATAAACAAGCCTTTGGTCCTTTTTATTTTACTGCACAATATACACAATACTTATAAACAACTGTTGCGTGGAGAAAACTATGGAAACGTTCATGATGAAGTGCCTTTGGATTGAAGAAAGGCTCCTGAATCAAAGGCAGGAGATAATAGGCAGACGGAGTGGTGATGGGTGGTGATTTGGCGAAGAAGTAAATTTCTAGGAAAAAAAAAAAAATCAGGGTAGTTTTCACAAGTGAAAATTTTGAGTAGGAAAATATTCTGTGTTGATTACTCTGAGGTTCATATATCAATATTTACATTTTTTTTCCTCTTGGCCATAAATAAACATGTTTTCATGTGAATTGGGGGCAAGATAAGATTCTATGAATTTATTAACCAATTGCTTATATTTCAATAAACAACACTTCTCTAAGCACACAACAAACCACGTTATGATACGATCGAAAGACGTTTCTGCCTCGCCTAAGCGTCACCACAACGACCGGCCCTTTGCTTCTCGCATCCAAAAGACTCCCGCGGCTCTCATCAGGTCATCAGTCTACCTGACTAACTTTATGTAGAACTTTGACGTTCAAAAGTGCTGGCAGTCAGCCTAATTTGAATAAATGACTTTTGACTTTGAGATTGTGGTAGCCCTTCTAACGCTGCATCTTCTGGTATCTACGTTGTCACCACATCAGAGTCTTTCGGCCGTATCGACTTTAGGCTCTGATGAAGGCTAGGTCATAGCAATATGCTCTGCTAACAGCCACTGAAGTTTGGCGTGTTTTCGGAATATCCCTACTACCTTGGTTCTCCTCATCACGCAGGGAATTAACTCACATACTTAACGCGGTTTTATATATTCTAAGATGTAAATAGCTTATTGAACCAGTCCTACTAAAATGGACTTCGTCCTTATCGGGAAAATAGTTGTTAAATTCTTTTATTGATTAGTACTTAAAGAACTATATAGTCAGTAGGCATTACTTATTACTGCACCTTAATAAGTGTTTACTTGAATAATAAATAGATGGTAATTACGGAAGTAGGTGGGTACCCGTTCATCGTATTTGTTTTTTTTTGGAAAATGTCGCCCAATAAAATACGACGTGTGATTAAATTGTCGTAAAAGTAGTTTTGAGTTTAACAACTTACTTCATCTACTTGTCAAAGACAATATTCTGACTTTTCTGCTTCGTTCCGTAACCAAAAACTTGGGGATGCCTGACAAGTTTCGAACTTGACCGTTGCCGAAGCGAGGTCAGAAGGCTTGCGAGTCAGTCATACGCGAATAATTTCATTAGTTAGTAAAGAAACAGCTGACTCAAAAGAGGAGTAGCATCGCGGCTGTAGTTCCCGAACGGTAAGGCAGAGGTGTAAACTATAGTACACCGTAAATAATAGCATGTTACAACCAATCGGGTACAAATCCAAACTCCAGGCTGCGACCTGCCAGGGTTGTGAAATTTGTTTGTTTGCCGCGGTGACTCCGCGGCAAAAAAAGAAAATGTATATTAATGCGAAAGTTTGTAAGGATGGATGGGTGTTTGTTACTCTCTCACGTCAGAACGGCTGATCTTGATGAAATTTGGCACAGAGGTAGATTATAGTCTGGAATAACACATTTAGAACACCTTTTTTAGGATAGTTCCCGACATTTACGCGGGCGAACCAGTGTGTATGAGAGATGACTTATGGAACCGAAACGTGGTCGCTCACAATGGGCCTCATCAGAAGTCACCAAAATGGGGATGGAGAGGGTAATGCTCGGAGTTGAGGTTAGAGATCATTTATTCTCATAAGAATTACAATTCACTTACATGAGAAATTAAAACTAAACATATCACAAAATAAACTAAATGTTGGACGTATTACAAAAACTGGGCATCGATTATAATGTTTTGAGGTTAGGTTACAAATAATATTAACAAGTGTTAGTTCGATACACGGGCTCAACCATCAGGGTACGTAAACACGTTTCCTTACAACACAGATCAGCGGTTTCCATGCATGATCGAATCAGGAACGATGACAATCAAGGTTACCGACATAGCCCGAAGGATCGCCAAACTGAAGTGGCAGTGGGCAACAGATGGTCGATGGCGACCGCGTACCAGAAGACGTGGCGTTAGAAGGCCTCGAACAACGTGGACCGATGACCTGATGAGGGTCGCGGGTAGCCGGTAGATGCGAAACGCACAGGACCGGCCGTTGTGGCGACACTTGGGGAGGCCTATGTCCAGCAGTGGAAGTCTTTCGGCTAATATGATGATGATGATGATGACGCGGGCGGCAGCTAGTTTAGCAAAAAAAACTCTTATAGATTTTCTTCCATGTTAAAAAAGCTTATTTAGTAAATCATTTTTCTTCTTTACCGCTTGTTAGACCACCATGAATTAGACGAATAATAATTTGTCAACGGACCCGCTTTCTAAGAATCAACACTGGAGATGTCATGTAATCTAAAGATACTAATAAAGCGTTAATTACAGTATCGCGTGAGGAGTTTATCCCGGAAGACATGATACACCATACACTAGTACTTATAGAATTACTTTGGGAATAAATTGAGTTGAGAACTGCGACATTTGAAAATATGACGGTGATTGTTGCCCCAGGTATCATTTTATTTCTTTAAACTAGGAACAATTAATTAGTTTGAAATTAAAACTTTAAAACGCTTTATAAAAAATACAGTCGAGCGGTTTTTTTAAACTATGTTGTCCCATTGCTGGATAAAGGTCTCCAGGTATAAAAATTTGCCCATAAAAGTCATTCTTAAATAGTTTAATAATCAAGGTTGATTATGTAAATGTAAATTCCTGTTTAAATAACTCTAATCGCACTTTCCGTTTAAAAGTTACGATGGGTATAAAAATGCGGCCGTGTGAGCGAACAGCTTTGTTCTAACTGTTGATTATAATAATTATTAGTGAAGAAAATATGACTGAGCGTTTCAGGCTGTCAACAAAGCCCAAGAACAACGGTTTTCTAAATTCCTTGTGCTTTTTTTATGATTTGATTTAAAGCTTGGAGATGATCCGTAGTTGAGAAACTTGGGCGGAATTCAACTTGCTCAGGTGGTTGGTGGGAATCGAGTTTCTCGTCAATACGGTTATATCTAACTTTAAATAAATACCTTGTATAGATGTGTCATTAAGCTTATTGGTCGCTAGTTGTTGACGCCGATTTTATCCCCTTTCTTATGAAATAGGATGATGTCTGAGTGGCACATCTTAACTGGCACTTTTCCTCTAAAATGCTGTTGAACAAGTTAGTGATATTAGAAAGTGTGGGGGAACCGAGTTTAAGGAATGTTGTTGTTACTCTGTGTTCCCCTGAACTTTTGTCGTAGTGCATACTCGCTAAAAACTTTTTTACTTCATAACCTGATATGAATGGAATATTTTCGGGGTCGGGACAAACATATGTATATTCCGGTTACTTCAGTGTTAATTTTTGAGGGATCCGAATAGAGGTTTTTGTAGTATTCTGTGCATATTTCTGATATTTTGTCCCTGTTGTGATTCTTAATGCCATTCGTATCTTATAGGTATAAATGTGTTGTGCTTTTTTTAGTGTTAACTTTGCTAAAACTTACTCTCAGTGGAGTCAATCCCCCTCCCCCAAACGACAATTCTGGATCCGCCACAGCTTGGTTGCGAGCGAAGTACTGGTAGAGAGCATGAACCTCGGAAAAAGATGACTCCGATTGAGTATTTCATGTGAAAACAAAATTAAGAATGTTTTAGGTTTTATTCATTAATTCTCATCAAATTCCGAGGCTAAAAGCTCTAGGGCCTGGGCTATTAATAGATGCATTATACTTATCTTATGTCATAATTTCATAAAAGAGTATTTTATAATTTCATGTGACTTGTGGCTGGTTTAACCCTGAACCCCTTATCTCCTCGTATAAAGTAAATACGATCGTGTATTGTTTGTACGAACAGAAGATTCACTGACTTGTAGATAATATCGTTGCGTGCTGATTTCTCATGTTTTGTTTCGATCTTCAGAAATAATTATTGCTTAAAGATTTTGTACTCTGAAAACAACTTATTTTTTCCTGTTCTTATCTTTGTAGACTTCCTTTTTTAAAATTTATTCAAATTGTATTGTTACTATTTTCATTAATAGGTAAACATTTCTTAAAATAATCGTTAGTCGAGTCTCATAGCTTTAAAGCAATTGGCTCATACGATTAGCTGTACAATAATCGCTGAGTCCACATCCCACAAGTAGATTTATTTTTTATCATTATTCTCGTTACTTCTTTCTTTCTCACCTTTTACTCAATCAGTGATCGGTTGCGGACATTTGGATGTTGAGTTGCATTTAGTTGTTATGTCAAGCCGTACGGGCTTTTGGACTTTTTGACAAACGAGATCGCTGATAATATCGACCATTGCTTCCTGTTTTTACAATGTCAAATAGTACGTAGCAATGTCAATAGTTTTTAATTTGTTGTTTTATTTTGTATTTGGCATGTTGTGCGTTTGTGCTTGATTTATACTTATACGAGTTTTTTATTAGTTTTAGTAGTGTTTCATTTGACCAATTTATCTGAATTGAAAAAAGGACCCAAAATCAAAAGTTATTGGAACTACTTTAATGAAGTGTCTGGGAATACGGTGAAGGGTAAAGTTTACTTACACTTCTTAAAAGTAACACAAAAATCTGTCTGATAGATTTTTTGTTATTTCTTCTTAGTTATTTTATTCATATCTACATCTCTATTCTGCCTCCGTCACCGGTTCCGGTTCCGACAAACCAAATTTAAGAACTCCGCTTCAGAATTCAGTTCCGACATAACAACTTCCTTAACCTTGCCTAGTACCTAAGTAATCGCATGAAAATGGACACTTTTTAGGTTCTGTTTCAGATATCCAATATAGCATCTTTCCTCTGTTTAACATCGGTTTAGTGCCTAAGTAAGTAAACACTTACTCGCATATGTTTCATATTGTTTCATATGAAACATATGCGAGTAAGTGTTTACTTACGAGTAACGATGGATGGATTAGTTTATGCAGAAATTTATTGGTCTTCAAATGTCTAACAATATGTATAAGTTACAACAACATCGCTACAACAACAGCAACAACAATAGCAACAGCAGCTTTTGCTTTCAGTAATGAATCTAACATTTTTTTATGTTATGGGTAGGTTTGCCTTCAATCACAAATTCACCTAATCGAATCATCACCTTCATCAGGTGAATTTGTGGTTGACGAAGCAGCACGTCGCGTTTGCCTAGAAATACTAATTTAACCTTGCCTTTGCAGATTTAGAGATTGAAATCTTCTTTTTCTTGTGTGTGAACTATAACCTGTGTCTGTGAAATAAACTTTCTATCTTCTTCTTGTGTACTTCGGACATCCCTTCATTCTATCTACCACTTCACACACGCCAGCCACCTACAATTTAAAAGAATCACAAACAAAACACTTCAAATGAAAGATAATAAATTAAAGTAATTATTTTCTTTATGTGCTGCGGAATGATAAGAAAGTTGTCACTAAAAGTCGAGCGTGAGGTTTTGATAAATTGAATACCAAGTTCAATGACTTCTATTCATTGTTACTATGATAAATCAGACGACAGTGTTGCCATCGCGGGTGATGGAACCTTTTTTTTAATATTTAAAAAATAAACTTTTCTCCATACTAGGGTTTCTCCTGTCTCATGGGTGCGTTTACAAACATATAAACCCACATATCCAAATAGCCAGACCCGGAACAACTATCTATAGGCCATACAAATTTGTTCTGAGCGGGGTCGAACCCGCGACACGCAGCGCAGCAGTCAATCGCTCAACAGTGTCGTTAAAACCTGGATGAACTGGAATGAAACAAAGAAACGCGTATATGACCTAACAGTGGGCGAAGTCGGGCTGTGGATTAACATGATGATCAAACAAATTGAAATTTAATAGCAAATCAAACAAACAAAAGGAAAAATAGTATGTCCATGGCTTTTTTTTAAGGATGGGAAATCGTCACATGGCTCCTTCCGCTCTGGGCGGAGCTGAAGGGAGTGTCAGACTCTTACTGACTAAAACCCATCCGTGTTCCTCCTAATGCCTTTTGCGTCCTAGGGCCGCGGTGATTCTTTCGAACAAAATCTGCTACCAGGCTGTCTATGACTGTCTATAAAATTTTTGGATGTATTTCACACTTGATTTGCTTTGATTTATACATTGCTCATTATTTAGGCATAATTTTAAACTATCTAGTCACTATGCCTGGACCTTCAGTATTTCATATGACAGTGTGAAAATACATAATATTAATTATGATAGATATATATATGTCACCGGAAAATAGCAAATTCTGTAAGATTATAAAATAACTTGAGAGATTGTAAACTCTCTATAAATTGTCAACTGAACATTTGGAGTATTTTTTTACGCATCAAAATTTGATAGTCTATTACAATCTCGCGAACTCATTCCGAGAAATTGTGGACTCATTGGTCTTTGTTTTCTCTGAAAAGACCAATGAGAGCTTTGTTTCCAGGTTTACTATCACACAAGAACAGATAAATTGTAGACTTGAGCTCGGATTGGTCGCCATTTTATTAAAATCTACTATTCTCAGAATGGCTTCGCGAGATTATAGACTATCAAATTTTGATGCGTAAAAAAGTTTTCCAAATGTTCAGTTGACAATTTATCGAGAGTTACAATCTCTCTCAAGTTATTTTATAATCTTACGGCGTTTGCCATTTTCCGGTGACATAATATATTATTACAAGTAGCTTGTCAATGTCATCCACTTCGTTGTAAACTAGTCAAGGGTGGGGATAGTGACTCGTTGTTAATTTGCTTAGCTTCATCAAACATAACTTTACAAAATAACAGGAAACTCCACTTCAGAAGAAACAGTTCGTATTTACTCACTTACTCACTTTCCCTTATTTAGTTATTGAGTACCTATGTGTTGTTGCTCATGGGTGCAAAGACAAAGTTTCCGCTGTTCAAGTGCTTCAATATTTACGATTTGTTTAATAGGTCTGTCTGAATCATCTTTTGATACTAATAACATCGAGGACCTACACAATTTAGAGGTTAGTTATGAAGTGTATTTGCTATCATGATTCCGTTGTGGATAAGAGATAGGTAATGTTATTCGTTCTGTATAGAGGCAGATGTGTCTCTCTCACAACGGGATCTTGATGGCATTGATACGCTCATAGTACGGCCCCTGACAGCGAATAGCGATTTGCGAAAAGGCAAAAATGTATGGGGTTGATAACCATTGTTGTAATTTGTAGTAGGAACTGACGATAGAAGTCGTATGACACCGTTTTAGGGTTCCGTACCCAAAGGGAAACCAACGGAACCATATTACTAAGCCACTGTCCATCCATCCGTCCATCCGTTCGTCTGTCAGCGGGCTGTATCTCATGAACTGCAATAAGTAGACAAAATTGGTCCAGCCGTTTGCGCGTGAAGAAGTAACAAACATACACACACACTCACAAACTTTCGCCTTTATAATATTAGTGTGTAGACAGTTGAAATTTTCATACAGTGTGTATTTCTATTGCCGCTATAACAACAAATAATAAAAATTAAATTAAATTAAATTAAAGGGGCTCCCATACAAGAAACGTGTTCTTTTCGCGAACCCTTCGTATGAAAGTCCGACTCGCACTTAGCCGCTTTTTATGGATGGGAAATCAACAAATGACGACCTACTCCCGTTCTGGGTGGAGTGGGACCACTGACTAAAACCCATTCGTGTACCTTCAATTGCCCTTTGCGTTCCAGGGCCGCGGTCACCCTTTCGGACAATTCCGCAACCCTGGCGATTGACACGCGTCACAAAGTAGACGTCAAATAAGTGGTTTCAAGATGAAGGGTATCCGATATTGAGGGCTTTCATTACCGTCACTCGAAACCGGAAATTCTAAATTCCATTCATCCAATTTGTATAACTTAATTATGAAACAACAAAACATAATCAGGTGGTCCAACCGCTAACGAGTCAAGCGCATCGTCCGATACTGATGTGTCTCTTGACCTTAGCACCTCTCGTGGTCGTGCTGATATAAGAGAGGTTATCTGACATCTGAGTCAGAATGATAACGTGACGAAGATAGGAAAATTTTGTAACACCACACTTTTAAGACGTATTAGGGAAGAAATGTGTGCTAATTGTCCACATTGTAGAGTGGTTTGTTATTGTATAGGTAGAAACAACAAACTTGCACTAAGCATCAAAGATCTGTTTTCAATTATTGTGTCTAGAAATAACGGGTAGGTATATATGTCACCGGAAAATAGTAAACTCCGTAAGATTACAAAATAACTTGAGAGATTATAAACTCTCGATAAATTTTCAACTGAACATTTGGAATACTATTTTATGCATCAAAATTTGATAGTCTATAATATATCGAAGTCATTCCGAGAAATTGTAAGCTGACATAAAATTGCGACAAATCAGAGCACAAGTCTACAATTTATCCGTTTTCCCATGATCTCTCAAGTTAATAAGTTAATCTTACGGAGTTTGCAATTTTCCGGTGACATATACAAATAACATGTTAATTGACATGATTATTAAATATGAGATGTAAGTTGAGATTATTCAATAAAATTGTGTTATAGCAATTTTAAAGGGGTATCTCAATCCCCTTACTCATGAGGTTCTATATCTTTGTTAATCGATGCAAGTTCTTGCTTTATCTAATATCAAGATTTCGTAGAAATAAAATTAACACCTCGTCCAAAATTCAACACAAATCAATGAACAAAGATTTTATGGGAAGGCGAGTGAAGAGAGCTTCAAATATGTACCTCTGAAGTTACTGTTATTTATTTTTACATTCCATACATAAATACGACATACAGAGCTTTAAGGCAGAATTCAAGATACAAGTGAGAGCAAGAAGCAAGCCGGAATGGATTTTGTTAAAATACTAGGTTTTGCCTGCGACGAGGTCTACGCACACCGGAACGGAATGCCAGAGAATTTTGCCACCGGTCAGCGCACACTAGCCTAGTTAGATACTGTGCCATTCCGGATACCTACCAAGACATCACGCGACGTGCCACGGCGGCGGCGTCCCGCCACGGGATCCCTTAGCACGCCCTCCAATGCCGTGTTAAGAAATCCCTTTCGATGCCACGGAATCATGAAAAACATTGGCATTTATGTCGTATTCCTACTAGATACGTTCGAATGTCCTTTTGTACAAAAATTAAATCCTCTGTCATTCCGTCCCGGCGTGCGTAGGCCCTTAGTGCTCCCATGCATTACCCCAGGAACGTACATGCCAAAAATAATGTTAAATAGGTAAGTATATTTGACTATAGTAGGCGCCAGATAATCGTGGAATAACGGTCATTGACCCACCTACAATTATTGACATTTTTAATTTGAAAAACGGAATTAATGACACAAAGCTGTCCCGAATCATCATCTCTCGTGATCCTTAACATTGTCTAATAATGAAAAACGATTCATATTTAATTGTTCAGGTACCTATGAACAGTTATTAGGGAAAGGTCAATATACTTTATTATCTGGCGCCTACTATAGTCAAGATTTGGAGTACCTCTAGGCTCACCACTTAGTTCGCCAGTGGTTTTAGACTACCTATCTGTGGTGTGGTATAGGTGTAGTATCAATTAACAAAAAATGTAGCCACTTTCATTATTTTATTAGTGCATTGCTAGTAAGTAATCTTATATAACTTGGTTTACGTTTATACTTAAGTCAATTTCTATTTCATTTCATTGACCCTATGATTCCCTTATCAGTACTTATTTGAAGCGGTTCACTATCGTTGTGATAAGAGATACTACATCACTCTCTCCCCTAATATATACCTTCCCGTCTCAGTCACCCTTGACACGTTCGGGAACGTCTTATCTATGTACTAGGTCGAAAATAACACCCAGCATGCTTGTAATAGTATTCAAGAGTGTAATACACTTCACGCATCTTGAACCATAGTTCTAGGTACAAGTGAAAGAAATGCTTCTCTAACCTATATGTACCTACTTAGATATAAATTTGCGGGGGAGTTTGTTGCGCCACTTCTTCCCAGCTAAAACACTAGGAAGTGGTGACGGGCGGGCGTTTTGGGGGAATGTCTTTATGTAGGACTTTGACGTTCAAAAAGTGCTGGCACTCAGACTAATTTGAATAAATGGATTTTGATTTTGAATAAATAATGGTTAATTAGTATAAATAAAAAAATAAAATCCACATTTTTTGTTCTATTTTTTATTTTAAACATTATATGAATATTAGTGGCAATTTGTGGAACTCTACTGACTGAGTTTGATTATAATATAAAATGCAGTTTTACAGAATCCAAACTGCACAGACAAATAATGCGTATTAATTTTAAATTAGCTGAAATGGCTTTTCGTGCTTGGTTATCATATTTAGGCGGGAAAATTCGGGACATTAACTTAAGAGAAGTTATACAAGAATGGTACAAATAGCTTACTGTCATTTTAAACATTGATATGATATCCATTTTTGTTTTTTCATATAATTGTATACACTGAACGTCTTATATCATATATTGCAAAGCAATCATTAGGTATTAAAATTGCTTGCCATGTCGACAAGCGAAGGCGGCATGTTGATTAGAGCGTGGCGACATTGGAAGAGAAATGTTCAGCGGAATTTCGTATATCCTTTGCATCGGAAAAAAGAAAACGCCGTAAGATTGTAAAATATCGCGTGAAATCGTAAACAATTTTTTCTTAATAAGACACGGATATATTGGAAACTATTGAATTTGGATGGGATTTATTGCATACAAAAAGATTTTTTCATAGTATATCGAGAAATCATAATCTAATAAAGATTTATTACAATCTTACGGAGTCTACAATTTTCCGTTGGCAGTTAAATATTTGCAATAATATGGTTTAAACCGCTATATAGGTAGATCGTTTATTGTTCTTACTAAAGCTCTTCTTAATATTCTGATAAAGTCCAGGTCAATTCATTTCTCCAACAATGCCACATGCCCTGATCCAGCACGCTGCATCTAAACATGATAATTATCTCGTATTTATATAACGTTACATAGACATTACTTAGGTTTACAATAAACCATTTATCAAGTCTCATCCATTTCAATAATATTGTTCAAAACAACACATAATACAAATAAATTTAGTTCAACGGAAAGTTAACTAACATCTACCACAACGATTAGTAAAACATTCGAGTTCTTGTCACACAAGAGTTTGTTTGTTTACAATAAAATCACAGGTAAGTACTTTATCACTAAATACATTTAACTGCTATAGTTCTCTTTAAGAGAACGAAAGTTTCTGCCCGTCTAAGGACGCGAATACTTTTGTCATCGGATTATCGCAAACACCGTAAGATTGTAATTAATCTTGAATAAGTATATATACCCTCTTTATGTATTGTGAACAGATCGCATACAAATTCGATAGTTTCTAAAGCATACATGTCTTATCGAGAAGAAAGAGTTTACAATGTGACGCAATTATTCATAAGCTGTCGGTGATTGCAATAACCCGGTGACACTTCTAACACATATGAGATCGAGTATATTACACAATCACGAAAAACACATAAAGGGAGTAAATTAAAATATAAAGCATCAAATTAAGATCACCACATATATAAAGTCTTAGGCGGTAAGTTATTTATAAACTCGATTTTTTAGTAACTCCAATTTTATCGTCTTCGTCAATCCAGAACTTTAAAGCGTCAAGCTTCGTCCATATCGAGGGTTTATTCTACTTTCTCAGGTCTCGTAGTTATACACATATAATAGTAATATAACTATTTTATAAGTAGCTTTAACATTTATAAGATTTAATATATACGTAGGGATCGAAAACTTTTTAGAGTACCCCTAATTGATTTTACCGTAGTTTTTTATGTACAAAGCCATAGTTCATTAGCTTCCATTCGTTAGCCACAAGTATTTTCTACCAAATCCATGAATATCGTAACACAAGATATATTTGAAAATCCATCAAACCAACTTATCAAGTCCATTTTCTCCACAAAAGTGTGGTAAGTATGCTTTCCCACCAATATTTATATGAGTGTACAGTCAGTTGCAAAAGTATTAAAATCTATAATAACAAGAACTTTACGTTCGGCTATGAATATTCAAGTAGCAAGCTTTTGCAACTAGTTGTACTAAACAGCAATAGTATTATTATTGTATAATATTAATATAGTAAAACATTTAACGTGTTTATTATGAATGTATTAACTATGTAGATTAAATACTGCTTGTACTTTGCTTAAGAACCCGTTCTTATTATTATGATCAAGTGTATTGAAAATCAGTGTTTTTTACATTGTTTTAGTTACGAGTCGAAAGTCAAGTGTAGGGCAGTGAACGGTCAAACATTTACAAGTTTTAGTACTTTTGTATATATTTTTTTTTATTTATATTTAAAGATGTACCTGTACTACAGCATAGTCTATTAAATAATATTATGTACAATGGTAATTTGGGGTATTTGCAATGTTAATCAGTTGATCAATCTTACCCAGATAAGGTCTTGAATAAGTAACTTGCGCAAAACTTTTGTAAACAATTTACAAAATTTTATTAAGTACTCGTACCTATGTGCAGGTTCCTTCACGTATTATAAATTTGAATTTAAATACATTTTTCATCCTTTTATAACTGCCAATAATTCGAACAAGGCTTAACTTATTTTGATCTGCTAAGTTAATATTATGTACAATTACAAAATTGTATAGAATGACAATGTTTGGCACTATACAATTTCACAAAAGAAAATAAAAGTTATTTTATATATACTCGTAAAATCTTGTAAAGACATTGGGGATTAAGTACAGAAGTATATCAATGTGACAATTTACATCAATTATATTAGAATATTCGGAAGCACTAGATTTTGATGAAGTCATTTTTGATCATTCAAAAATGTTTGTATTCACGCCGAATGATGAAATAAATAACCAACAAATAAAATATTTGTGGTACAAACATATACTTAATTGCCAAATAAGTTAACATATCTACTGTTGACTAGTCTTACTATTTTAATTAGTAGTTATGAGAGAAAGTAACATCAATACATCGAGACAGCAGTTTATTATTGTAATATTGTACTTATTTAATAATAATCATTATATTTATAAAACATGAGCAGTTGAAAAGTGACAACCCTAGCAAAAACCTTTTCCATAGAGTAGGAATGCATAGAAGTGACACTCCCACCACCTTTTACTTGTGATATTAAGCCCTGGATCTGGCATCCATAGGCGAGCGAGGGTAGCAGGGGCGTAAACGGGGAAGTAATTATTCCCTCAGCATCGCCACAAAAGAAACTTTATAAAGTTTCACCTTTATACGACCTTCTCAGTCTCAGCCAGGGTTGTCGCATATTATCTGAAGTGCTTTTTCAAGCAAGAAAAGATAAACTGAGGCATTTTTTGCCTTTTTAGCTCGGTTTTGGTTCGGGCTTGGGAGTTTGGTTGCTAGTGAGTGTCTTCTGCTTGTTGATGAGTGCGTTGATGAGTTTGATCCTGGCCTTGACAGCCTTGTATCTGAAGTACTCGTCCTCGTGGCCTTTCTTGTCATCCCTCTGTACCTTCCTGCTGTTCTGGAGCTCAAAGCTGACCTCGTACTCTTTTATGGTGCGGCGTAAAATCTGAAATGAAAAAATTATATTTTGAAGTGTATTTCTGAAAGTACCTACATGCACAAACGGTGTTGCAGTATTTTTGATGAAAGTTTTCTTATAAACATATGCATATTTATGTGGCGGATATTTAAATTCAAGGTTGTAGAGTTTTTCCCAGGTTTTCCTGGGTTCTGAGCAAAAGTTCTTGACCAAAATAATCCCGACCTAACAAATTATAGCTCAAAATTGAGTTCTATATAACAAGATGTTTAGTCGCTGCTAAGGGAAGGAAAGGAGGGACAAACGTGGAAAAAAAGGAAAGATATTTGATATCTTTCCTTTTAAAAATATTTTTCTACGCTACTACAAACAAGTCAAACTCTGAACTCACAGATTTCTGCATCTTGGCTTCACTGAGAGCTTTAGTGAGGTCTTCAAGGCCAAGACAGTGTAGGCCTTCATTGGAGGGCGTGGCTTCCTCGCTGGTAGCTGACTGAGCTGATGATGTGGAGGAAGGAACCTCCTCTGCGGCTGCGGCGTTGTCCCGGGTTGGAGGTGACTGGAGGGGCGTTTCGGCTGTTTCCTGGAAAACAAGTAAAGTGGGTTATAGTTCCGGGTTTTATTACTGTCTATTTACGCACGAGTGATTAGCATCGTTTCCTTAAGGAAAATAAATGTATGGCTAAGCATTATATCGTGATTTATTCCTTAATCAACCTTTATCATTGAGGAAACTACAATAGAACATAATGGTTATTTCGCATAAGGATAGTCTGAATAATAAAAATTGCCTGATTTCCTTATCCACAAGTCTGACAAAAATAAAGTTAAGAACATAATTCGCATTTGCAACATCCTCAAAATACGTCACATTTTTGGTAATTGAGGCAAAACAATACGCAAAAAAAACAAGCTAGAAATGTTACCGGACGCCTGAGGAAGTCAGGGTCGACCACGGCGAAGATGGTGAGAGGATCCCATCATGTTTGCTGGGCAAACTTCGCCAGAGATCGTTCAAGACAGAGAAGTTTGAAAGGAGAAAGGGGAGGCATTTGCCCAGCTGTGGGACACGAGTGTAGGCTAACAAAAAACAACGTCCACAAATATTTACCTGAGACGAATCTGAAGGTTTCTCTTGAGAGTCGCTGGAGCTATCGACGCTCGAGTTGAAGAGCATAGTCTCGTGCTCGTGGATTGTCGCCAGTTCGCCATTTGTGAAGCCTATGATCTGATATTGACAGAAATATTGCAATATTGATTAATATCAGAAGTGGCAGTTTTTTCTTTCTCTTGATCTTTGGGGACTTGCAACCTTACAGGTTATGACAGCCCCATCATATCCTATCCTTAAGCTAGTTACACACACTTCTTAAGACACAAGAACTATGAATTGATTGATTGATTTTCAGGATCTTACCTCAGCGGCAAACACCTTAAGTTTATAAAAAATCGCGTGAGATTGTAAACTCTCTCTGCTCAAGCAGGCCCGAATATACGAGTATAGTAAACTATTGAATTTGGATGTGATTAGTTGCATTTAAAATGATCTGTTTACAGTATTTCGAGAGTTTAAAATCGAATCAAGATTCATTATAATCTTATGGAGTACAGCATCAGTGGCTACACCCTTTTATATTGTATGCCACGAGACTTAAAACTTAAACTTTTGCCGTGGAAAGTAGATGCTTAATAAGGTTGTGGAGCTTTTGATGGTCATCGCTAGAGTATACATAAATATGTGTAGTTACAGATACAATAAAACTTTGTAGAAATAACATTTATCAGCTCATAATTGATTGTATCCCTTCTATACAGTACGTTTTCATCCGCATATCCAAAGAGTATCAAGCCAATATCCAAGCACACACAAAACTTACAGCATCAGGCCTAGAAGACGCAAGCACCCGTTTGACAGCTCTATACCGCTCATACAGATGCCTAGCTGCACCACGCTCAGCAGAATGCGCCGGAGGACGTCCCCGAGCCGCTTCTAGTCGCAGTAGCACGCGCTGGACACACAGCTTCTCAGCAGCCAGCTGGGAAGCCGTCCAGGTCGCCTCGGTGGATGAGGGCCGCCCTGCAGCCTGGCGACATCCCTCTAACCACTGGAGAAAGGACCACAATAAATCTGTGCAGACACTTTCCTGACTAACCAGATCCAAAGTCGAGGTAAAAATTTTGATGAATTAGTTAAATTTTGATGTTAAAAGCCAATTGTTTCTAAAATACTAGAAAAACATTGAAGTCGAAAATACTAATTATTTCTAAAAATATTGTTAAAGAAGCAGTTCCAAGAAGAAAATGATAATGTGTGCTGCCGTGGTTTTTATTTACCAAAGCAGAATAGACTTTCATTGAGGATTGAATTGATGATTGTTTCTAAAAATACTTTAATCTAAGCTAAATCCAATATTTAATGCCGTGAGAGTAAAAATATCTAACTAAAATGGATTCTATTTGTAAGCTCAGAGCTAGTGCTTTAATCAAGAAGCCCAAAAAACCTGGGTAACGTTTTGAAAAAAATGAAAAGAGCATAAAAATCACCTCTTCAATGTCCTTAACGATATCAGTCATAGGTTTGTCGCTCTTCAGCGATTCCTCAAGCTTGTCATCCCTTTCTTTCTGCTGCTTGGCTGCTTGCACCTTCAGGGCGTACTCTACGGGGTCAGTCTTGATGAGGCGCTTCTCCGCCTGCAGTCGACGCAGGGTGTCGTTCATCCGCGTCAGTGCTACGTCTGTGATCCTGTCGCTCTGTGTAAGAGGGTGACCGTTCTTCGTCTCAAACTCGCTTTCGTACTTGGCGATGTTCTTCTTGAGTACGGAGATCTGGGAATTGAAAATGTATATTTGCTTGTTTGTTCATTTAAAAAAAACCGTGTTTTTTTGCGATTGCGCTGCCAAGAGAGGCGGTGTTGACTGACTGTGGTCAGAGTGTGCATGATTGCGCTCTCATAGCACCTCCCCAATGCTAAACCGCGCAGCTACGTCAGGGACCGCCTTATTCAAGCGGATGGCCTATAAAAAAAGCAATGAAGCAAACAAGTGTTCCAAAGTAGACTTAAGGATATTACTTCGTTAGATACCTTCTTGTTGATCTTCTCGAGCCGTCGGTCGGGCACGGGCTGCTCGCGGCGCACCACGTTGAGCGGGGCGGCGCTGCGCTCGTCGCTGCGGGCTCGCTCGGCCTCCGCGCATAGGGCTGCGCCCTCTTCGCCGGCGCTCTCCGTGCGGCCCACCACGCGGTGCAGCGCCCCTGCGTCCAGAGTCTCCGGTTCCTCGCATACTGAAACAATCTTCTATTTGTATCGACTGTGACTATTATCCTTTAAGTTGTGAGGGGTGTATGGAAATACTTCATAAAATCCAGCTGCTTTGACTATCTTACCAGATCCATAACTTGATTCTAGCTGATTGAGGTTGTGTCGAATGAGTGGTGGTCAAAGCTCAATTTGCAAACTAAATGCCACAAATCATGGAGGTCGGAGGACTTTTTCTGTGTTGCCTAAAGTTCTTCAAGTGGTGAACTGATGAAACTAGGTTTTATTACAAATATTGACTGAACAGTTTACTTTTAGACTCGGACTGCTAGCTGTTCCTTTGTTCCCAAGCCAGGCAAACATTTAACATCTAAGACTTCCCTAGTATACCAACACTCACGTTGTGGTTTCTGCACGACGACATAGTCGAAGTGTGGTGGTGTGCTGCATCTGATCTCTTCGGACGTCGTGAAGCACTCGTTTTCCTTCGGGTTCTTGTGTGCCCGAGGCTGGGCGCGACGTCGCTTGCCGCCGAACTGCGGACGGCGAGCGCGGGACAGCCGCTCTGCACGACGTTCCGACTGGAAGTGACGGGAATTATTGCATCTGATGATGATTAAACTGACGATTTTAATGTATATGTGTGGGTGCTACATTGACAAGAGGTTTTGGATCTTAAATAATAATAGTGCACCTTTGTTTTGATTTCTAGACAATCCTTCATAACGAACATGCAATATCACGCGTTTGATGACGAGCAGCGATTTATCAATGTTCATGGATTTGTAAGATTTTTTAATTTGTCGTTCCCACGTTTATATTCTGGTGTATTAAGATTGTATGGGTGTTCAGTCTCTCACCTCAATGCGGTTATGGTCGTGTAGCGGCGGCGGCGGCGGGGGCGGGGGAGGCCGCTCCTCGCTGTGCGGGCGCCGCTCCTTGCGCTCGTGCGCGCACCCCGAGTCGCGGCGCTCGCGGCGCTTGCGTGCCTCTCGCTCGCACTCGGGCGCCGCCATATCTTCCGTCCTCTCCCGCTCGCCTTCCGAGCACTGCGCACGCCACCCGAGCCCAGATATTACTACCCGATGCTCGCTCGAGCGCTCACTTTCCTGTCCGTACCCCTAACGTATCCAGGATGAGTCAATGTCAGTGTAATGTGCGAAGAAATGTAAATCTTAAGTGTCAAGAAATAAGGTTGATTCTGGAGTGGGGTGGGTTAAGCTGATGTTTGCGAATCGTATCGAATAGTGAGGAAAATGATTAGTGTTGATCATGTATGATACAGTAAATTGTATAGATATATACGTAGGTACATATTAAGTAAGGATATCTTTGCTTAAAGCTATATTTCTAAATCTATCAAGGGACACGGGTTTTTGAAAGCGTTGGTTTCTACTACACGGCTGTCACCTACACAATTTATACAGGTTAGTTGGGCAAGCAACTCAAATACTTGTAGGCAACTACTACTTAGTTGTTAGTTATCTAACCGTTAACAATGGCATATAATATACATACAATTTCCCAGTATACCCATGTATTTACGTATATATTGCAAAGCGTATATGTATAGGTATAAGCTAATTTTTTTATATTTATAAAACGAGAAACTATTAATTGTTAAAGTCACTAAAATGAATGTGAAGCCCCAGTATCTAATTTTTAAAATACCTGTAAAATTTCCAATTGTACCATTTTCGCTAACTCGGAAAATAATTTCCAATTTCCAAAAGTTTTCAGCCGTTAATGGGACGATTCTGAAATTAAATCATGTTTTGCACTAACGCAACTCAACGCATCTAAAAACAAAGCTCATCGTCTATGGCTCAAACAAAAACCTTTATAGATGCGACCTAACGGACTTCCCTTGTCAACAAGTTTAAAATTAGAATACCAACATAACTTAGTAATAAGGCATACTCACAATGCAGTATCTAGCAGCACCAACTATGGAATCCAAGATTCTGGATATGTTTTCTCTGGTACGGCTGGCCAGGGTCGCACTGGGGCCCGCTCGTGGGCAAAACCCCAACAAATGATCCACAAGCAAACACTAAACCACCGGGCTATTGCTTATCCTTTGATGTAAAACAAATTGAAAGAAACAAAACGAAACGGCAGAGCGGAAACGCGCGCCGTTTTGACGGAAACTTGACACTAAACTATAGACACGCTTGTCTTTGTCCGATATTAAACCTTATTTGATGATGTCACTCCTCTGCACCGACATGTCCCGATCACGGCACATATTGGTACGGCACAAACAGTCAATGGGGAGTAGGTTTTTTAACAATTTACGGCTGCTTCAAAAAATGTGTTGAAACCAGTCTGTAGTTTAGCATTGATGGTCCGAATGTGATTGGTAGAGCTTTGTAGCCCTAAATCGCTGTTAATGCGACGTATTCATAATCAGAACTGTCGAAGTAGTTATCAAGATTGCGAAGAGTTTCACTTTAGCGGCGACACTTCGTCGTCAATTGTCTTCTATCATTTTGATGTCCATTGTCGAACACTTCACAATATTCGGAGTCGGAATGAGTTGGCAGGTTCGTTTACGGCAGTTTGAATCTGAAACGGAAAAGAACAAAATTTTAATGAGAACCAGCGGGCTATAATCCAAATGTGGTGGTGCGAATCTGATTGTGTTTCAAATTCTACGCTCGTTTTGCGTTAAAATTCTTAACAAGCTGAAAGCCGCTACTTACACTTTCATACATATTTATGAGTTAAGGAATTTTACTACATAGACCTTAAATGGCTGAACCTGTTTTGTTACCTGAGCAATTTAATTCCACATTAATATAGTTTACATACGACACGTGTAAAACCATAAAGTTTTACTTCAATCACAATTGACCTTGCCCATAACATCAAACGTGGTCCCATTAGTGACATAACTTTTAGTGTCTGACACCATTAGGATTCTGGGAACAATTAGCTAATTGTTGACCGTTGGTAGACAAGTGACAGCCGATACACCATCGATCACGCCACAGGATAACTAAATATATATGTGCTTCATGATCACACTGTCACTAATTGACTTTTAAATTTTGTTAACTGGCTGGCGTGGTGAATACGTTATTTGCTCTTGCTGTGATACGTTTACTGTTCGGTCGATGGTAAAGTTTCGTGGTACCTAATTCATGTCTGGAAGTCAAGCCTGTTTGATATGATCGCCATTATGGTATTAAATATTACCCAAGTGTAACCTTGTGTTAAAGTAGTCGTGTTTACTCATTTTAAAGGTTACTTTATGTCGAGGAGGCATATTTATTTGTATTTGTCTTCCTTCCTATTTAAGGTATTTTTATGCAAATAACATAATTCCGGTTTAGTGCTCCCAAAATATTTTTGCTTTTGGTATCGTGACGTAATAATTTTCCTCAAAAGCTATTTTATTTAGACTTACAGTTGCAGAATTATTATCGCTTTCTTCTACTTCAATCGTAAGCTTAAAAGTACAGTCAGCTGCATCAATTGGGCCACCAGACAACACACTACTCAGCAAAGGGACCTATTGATGACGCTGTCCGTTCCTCTACCAAATTTGCATCTTGTATCTCCAATATTAATTCAATTTCAATCTCTAAAAGCCTAACTTTATGCCTATGCACTGAAAACCAACAAACGAAATCAATTATTACTATTCTAGCTAGCCATGTTATTTCAGTTCAGATTCTAGGAGTTCTCTTATTGATTATTCAGCGGGCCAATCCTATTACTGGGTTCAGCCGCCCACGAGGTAGATATCGCTCAAAATTGTACACAATACGCCCACGGGCAGCGGGAACTGCGAAGTAGGAAGCTAACTTTAATGGAAAGATTTGCAGGTATTTTTGCATTTAAGCTTCGTAAGGAGTCCATAATTGGATAATGTTTCATTAATTAGTGGTTTATTTTAATAGACAATTCAATAAAAGTGCTCGGAAACTAATGTAAAGGTACTGTTAATTTACTCTCGAATATATTTGTATAGAATGATTGCAAATAAGCGTGATTTATTTATTTATTTTCTTCAGGTTAACCAAAAATTGTTTACAGCAGTACATTAGCAGGTTGTTATTTATAACAGAATAAAATTGCGGGTGCAACAATTAATTATAGGTTAACACCGCTAGCACAAAAAACAGTGGTAAAACCATTAATATTGATGAGTTAGAGTTATCAGTGTTATAAGTTTCTGAATAGATTTGTCAATGATAATTTTCATCGATAAAATAACATTAAAATACTTAATAAATACTCCTATTTCATTATTCATTAGTTTATGAAATAAAATTTATCAAGCGCCTGAAAGACTTTCGGAACTCTAAGACGCTAACCGAAGTATGATGATATTATTATTCTTATAAGTATATTTCATAACCAAATTTCTGCTACTTACTAAAAAGGTCATGAAACCACCTACAGATCCATAGAAATTAAAGCAACAAATGCCAAAGTTCATAAACCATAGGCTTCGATACTAAAACTCGCCAGCATGTCTCTGTCAATGTTAAACAATGTTTATTTACGTTTGAAACAGTTTGGTCACAGTTTGATCGGCCACCGCGGGGAGTTGATGACGTCACCTGACGTCCTCTACAGATGCTCTGCTAGTGACATGTCTATGGTGACGCCATTCTTTTAGGGTTAATGGTATGAGTAACCGGGTTGTTGATAATGTTGAAGAGTGTCGAAACATGAGGATCTATGGGCCAAATAGTGATATTTAGACAAAGTCGGCCCGAATTTTTGAAAGTTTTAATTTCGTAGAGATATTAAATTTTGTTGTTTTGTTTGTGTAAATTTTCTTAATTTGTCGTAACATAATAAGGAAACTTGCATACTAAGAAAACACACACAAAGTAGGGATATTGTGTTGTGTTGTGTTGTGGGAACATGTTTTTTTTCTAGTAATGCTAATAAAAGCAGACGACTATCTTATGCCGAAATTAGAAACACTCAGTGGTTAGTCAGTTATTTTTTTTTATCTTGTTAGGTCATATTTCACAGGTTTTATTCGTTTCCTTTCGAAAATTCGTCGAGTTGTATCAGAACCGATGAAGCTCACTTGAAAGCATTCGTTATACCACACAAATATCTACGAAAATCGAAGTAATACAAAACCAAAATTTAGTACACCGACAACATACTAAATAACGTCTGCCGAATTCAGAAAAATCATATATCGACATTCAATACGAACCTACTGAATACGAATCAGAATAGTCCAATTCTCGTCTATTTATCCTTTTAGTCACGCAAAAGTATTGTTGAAACGAAACACATTTCGGCTGTGATAAATGTAACATTTACACAAATAAGATGTACTGTACAAGAATAAGATGTGGATCGACTAGTTGGAAACGCTGACTAGTCGGCAATGAGTTGGAACAGAGGCCTACTAGTTGATGCTTAATGAGCCACAAGAAAAAAAAACTATCACCAGTACTTTTTAGAATTAAATCAGTCATACAGGAAAGCGTATATTACAGTGAAACAATAATTTGTAATTTTGCCGACTAACATTTTTATCGCAAACTAGGAGAAAGGTGACTGTCCGGGTATATTTATAGTCGGCGACTAGTAGTCCATTTGAGCGCCGACTAGTCGTCTAGTAAGCTTGTCGAACAAGTCCGTAGTTGGCCCATCTCTAACACAAACGTTACATAATTTTTGTAACTCATAGAGTGTGCTACGCCGTAGCGGGTGAACTACGCCGTAGCCCGCGGCGTAGTACCGTGGCGTAGCGGTTACGGACCACGCGGCGAAAATTTGTGAGTCGGGGGTGGGATTCGATGTTTTTATGATGTCTGGATACAACAATGTATTTGGGCCTATGCATATAGACGACTTCTGACAATTTGTTACTTCAGTGGAGATATTGCTAGTGTAAATAAATAATTAAAAATATAATAAAAATTTGGTTAGAAGCACAAGAAGTGAACTGGGAAATACCGAGGATAGAATTGTAATCTCTATAATCGCTTAAGCAGTTGGTTCCGGCTTTCATTCTCAGATCTTTGACAATTGTAACCTTACGTTAGCTAGAAAATCTGTCAATCAGTCGTGCTAAGGATTATCGTGATACCCAGTTACTGGGCCGTGGAGCTCAGTAAATCATAACACTGGCAATACTAGTTCATACGAATATATTTTCTTTTAACATATATTTTATGTCACTAACTGCAACAGACTGCTTGGAATATTTCTTCAGAATAGTAGTCACTATCCTTGACTAGTTTGAGTTTTTTTGACGTTTTATGCAATTGGAAAGTATATTTTTAATTTCGGTGACAGGATTTATAATAGTTTGAAAGAATGAAAAGGAGTTTATTTTCGACAAGCATGGCGCATACCAAAAAATAGAATAAACAAAATTACAAAAGTTATGCAAGTACGAGTTTCAAAATATTCCTATGAAACAGTATTGCCAGTGTTTTAATTTATTGTCGAGTCAAAGTATCCACTTTGGATATAGATATAAGCATCAGCTCCATGTAAAGTACTGATTTATATTTGGCTGCATCAAATTGGACTAAGAACCGTCCACAATATGGTCGAGAATAGGATTGGCAGATGATGGTGACAATATTTTGTAGTTTTTTTTTTTCAAAACTCATTATTCAAATTAGGCTGCCAGCACTTTTGGAACGTCAAAGTTCTACATAAAGACAGTCCCCCAAAACGCCCGAGCGTCACCACTTCCTAGTGCTTTAGCTGGGAAGAAGTTGCGCAACAAACTCCCCGGCAACACATCTGTGTCTGTTGAGTTAGAAGAACTAGCACTTATACAAAGGTATGCACGTAAAAACCTAAAACTAAATTATTCGCTACTTGTAAGCTAGCATTTTATGAGATGTTTCGATCTTGTTTATTGATTTATTTAGTGTTTTCATGTTTATTGCCTGTATTTGAGCAACTTAAGAGTAAAAGATAACATATGCACATGCCTATTCCACCAAACTATTTGCGGAATAACAAGCATTGTTCCTCCCACATATTTGGCCTCTTTCGTACAAATTGGAAAGCTAGACACTCGTTATTAAACAGCAAGCTTCAAGGTTTAACGATTGACTTAAGAACCAAGGTAGTTTAAACTGTATTTTTTTTTTATCTCTGATGAGTCCGCTCTTTACCTGGATTTAACCTGATGGTAAGCGGTGGATAATGATGAAGCGAGATAAGATGCCTGCCTAAGATGGAGCGAGTAAGCAAAGAAGATGCCTGTTCGTGTTTACTCTTGCTTAGAAGCACGGGCTCACGGCTCACGGCATAGGTCGTAGGGAAACCCGGTGCTGGCAGATTACTCCACGTTATGGCTGTGCGCATTATAAATGACAAAGTTAATCGTAAATTTCGACTAACAAAAGATGTGTAAATAACAGAATATTGTAGACTAATAATAAAATCAAAAGCAATACAATTAAACGAAGACATAACAGACAATGTTACACAACAAACTTTGACGGCTTACCTAGTACATGGAAAATACAATAATGCTGAATCGTTACTGTATTTCCCATGTTTTAACAATCGTATTACCTCTGTTATGTCCTTGGAGTTTCTTGTTTTTCTCACTATATCAACACCAAAATTCTTACTTAAATGAAACACATTTAAGTTATACTAAATATAAAAGACGAATAACAATAAGCTTCGCACATTTTCTTTACCAATAGCTGTCAAATCGAAAAGTAAATAAAAATAGTCTGATAAAAAGACTCCTCGATGATTGTGTACAACCTTTATTGAATTATCGGAATATACTTTTATTTATTGCTTCCGATATGTTTTCTTTGGTATTTTGTAATCAATCAGCGTATAAAACGACCATGTTTATGATCATCATTATATAAATTTTCGCATCACTCGCAAACAACTTGTTTCTTTCCAATTTATTATGATATTTGTGTATTTTCTATGAGTAACTTGCGGGTAAATAATAGATAACAGTCACACGAGTCGATAATTTAGTTTAAACAACGTTTACCGAAGTCGTTTTGTGAATAACATGACTCCTCCGTGCCTCGTAAATCTGTGAAACGAATTGGAAGCCAAGGAATAGGCTGAACCCGCTGAGGGTTGAGGGTAGATTTAGTAAAGTAAACATAAAAAAGCACAAAACATTTTATTTTGCTTAACGCATAACAAGCTTCCTCGGTTTTCTTTTCGTAAATTCCTCAATGACTTCGTTACGTTACAGACTACCAAAGATATCTCGGGCTTTTGGGGGAGACTTGAGCCCCTTATCCCCCCCCCCCTGGATCCGCTAGTGCTCAGCAACATCTAGTTAGACTGGAAGCCCAACATAATTAATTAGTTGGATAAAGGATTAATTATGATCATCATCAATTTTCATTTAACTGGCATTCAAATTGACTGTTTCCATTTATTATGCTGTTTGTGTGTTTCTATGAACCGCAGTCCGTTTTATGTTAGTATCAATCAATACATGATGATTATAGTCGTCGCAAAATACCTCACAGTCGTAAACAAACAATGGAAAATGGGTCAAAGTATTTTTGTGTATGGCTAGTAAAAACAACAGACTGTAATGGATAGGCATCAACATCTACATGTTATGCTATGTTCATTTTCCATCCACTAATAAATGATTTCCAACTAGTTGTCACCACGGCTCTGCCCGCGTGGAATAAGCAGAGAAATTAAATTGTTTATTGCCAGTTTAACATCCAAATAGCACACATTAAATTAAAGCAAATAGTAAATAATAAAAAATAAGTTGCAATAACATGACAAATGCAAACTAAGTCGCCGCGAATCATGTTGTCGGCGTATATATTACTGCCACCTTTGATAACTCTTTATCAAAGGTGACAGTCCTACCATACGGGCTTTGATAATAGTATATCAATAGGTAATAAAGAGTCCACTCCAGTAGTCAAGACAGCCAAGTCTGAATACTTAAATAAAATAAGCCTGGACACTAAAAACAATACCAAAGAATTGCAAAATACAAATTAAATAGTAATAAAATCAATATCAATGAAAAGAGAAAAAAATATATACATAAAAATAAAATGTCAATACAGTATTATATAGTTTTGATAGAAGTATTAACATTATAGGGATAGACATAAGCTTAAGCTTTCATCGTTCAGTGAATCCCATCCCATTTATCATCCATCAATGAACATCTCTGGTCAACCTCAGACCCTGTCAATAAAATACACCCGCTCTCTCAAAATTGTCCCGAGGTCCATAATACGCAACCGCTACGCAGTACGTAGTTGTGAAGGTTAACTGCGCCGTACATTCGTAGCGAGGGCTGAAAGTGCGGCGTAGTACGCGCGCCGTACATTCGTAGCGAAGGATAAAACTTTCGGCGTAGTACTACGCCGTAGCTCTCGTCCTTCGCCATGAATGTTTTCGTATTTTAAGATGAGGACTTTTTTGTGTGTATTTTGGGATTGGATATTTTATCGGTACGCTGTGGGAGTGGTTTTTTAAATTATACTTCCTTATCCGTGTTGAATAGTTTTGATCGAAGTAGCGATAATCTGTATACTAGTTTCTGCCAGTGGCTTCACCCACGTGAAAATGGAAAATTCTATAATTTAACTGCCGGGATGAAAGAATTCTATGTTCTATTCCACGTGGTCTTCTCGTGGGCCAAGTTTCATTTAAATCCCATCAAGTGTACCCAAAAGACTGGCGGCATTGCCACGTTGTATGGCAATGCTTATTCTTTGACCAAGGTAAAAGCCAGCCCTTGGGTCACGCGAAGTGTCAACTAAGCGTCTTGAGAGATTATTTACAACATAATAATTGATCTTTTAACCTTTTGAACGTCAGAGCATAAACGCATCGGTGTGCCCCCGACGTCAAACCAAAAAATAGCCGTTTTTTTGTCGGCTGTAGCTGACCGTGACGTGTTGGGCACTTTTTTATTTGTCGACTATAGCCGACGTTGGCGATCAAAAGGTTATTTTGAAAATCGTTACTTTCAACTGCTATTATTAAGATATAAATCCTCTCACTATGAATAAATTTAATAGAGTAGATCCCAATTGACATAGTTAAAAGTATTTTAAAATGTATCGGAGGCCTAAACTACATAGTATTTCAGTAGCAAAGTACCGCTACAATCTATTAAATAGCCCTTCTAAATAAATTGCTCATTGCGTTCAATTTAAAACAGGCAACTAAATTAACCGGGCTATTTATAAACCAACAATAGCTTTGCACTACTGCAAGCACTAAACTGAATTGCTAGAATAATTTATTTAATTGCAGCCGGGATGCGGAATGCGGAAAACAGAACGTTAGTGAGTAATTCAGGCCAGAACGCTGTCTTGCTGAGGCAGGTAATAAACTAATTCCTGGAATCTATATCCGAATGAGTTTTGTTTGGGTATTTTAGTGTTATGAGCATGTGAAGAGCATTTACTCTTAACAATACCAAGCTGACTGCTATAGCTAGTAGCTAGGTTATTCAGCAATTAATTAATGGAAAGATACAGTAACTATTCTTTGTTCCGTTTTCAACAAATATTTTTTATCTTTAAAGTTTTTCTTGCTAAACTTTTTCCAACACTTTCCAATTGAGAACGTCCTTCATTTTTGAAATCGGTTAGATTTTTTTTTTTTTTTTTATATGTGTGTTCAGCGATTCTTTCACCCATTGTCAACCATTGTTATTTTGTTTGGAAGAGTATTTTTCCGGACTGGTTCCATTTAAATTTAGTGAAGATCTGATGAAAGAAGGATAGGCAACGGAACTCTTCAATAAATCGCACCTTTAAAGTAAAACCGTTACTAAACGAAATTATGAAATTTTATAGTCGCACCTTTAAATTAAAACCGTTACTAAACGAAAATTTTCATGAATTGAGGTATCAATGCCATCTATCTAAAACAGTGACTATTTTATAATATTGGCTCTCCTATAAAATTTCATAATTTCGTTTAGTAACGGTTTTACTTTAAAAGTGCGACTATAAAATTTCATATTATCGTTTAGTAACGGTTTTACTTTAAAGGTGCGAAATGATAACAAATCTTCCGGGACTGCTGAAATTGAATGTACAGTTATTGTTTACACCAGTTCATAACATATTATCACGCCGGTGCACTGTAAAGGGGTACGCAGATGTGTAGGTACAAGTCGATCTGGTACACCATTTGCTCAGCATTATATTTAATTTCCATGTTATTGGGGTTATCTATTCGGGCATAAGTTTATTCATTTTTTTTTTTTTTAATTTGAGATGAGTTTGATCTTGTTTTTTTTTTATTTATAAACCGATCTTGATGATTATTTTTGCGTTGGGTGTAGTTGTATTTGAACGTTAAATTTCAAAGATAAACGTGTGACCTCCTCAACTTAAAATCAATCGCAAATCACGGGTCTAAATCCCAAAGCAAAGTAGATATTTAACTATGATCCGGTCTAGACTTTGACTGTTTACTTTATAGTGTTTTTCATTGTTGTCGGTTGTATTTTTTTTTTTTTGTGAAGCTTGTAAGTACAGCAGTTGAGAGATGTTACATTCATGTGGTAGCAGCAAAAGCAAACCTAACTCAAAGTTGAGTGTTGTCGCAGCAAACTGTTCGAGATACCTGACTAGATTGAACTACCCAATAACGGTCAGCAAGTTCCAAATTCGGGTCTACACAAACATAGACACTAGCCATATAAACATATGGCCTACTTCGACCACAGCATCTGCAAAACACAGCAAATGAACACGGTGAATAAATGTGGGAGTGTTTGGCTGCGCTGAAAGGAACTATTGCCAGTCGGGCATTCTGCCAATAGTACCCGTGGACGCGTAGCCTTGAGAAAAACTTTTGTCATACTACACTGGAAGCTAGACTGCTTACCAACATCGGGTGTAAAAGCTGATCTGGCTTGCCAAGAAGCTAATCACATTGCACAGATTGTGTGTTTATTTCGTTTTTCACGTGCAAGAAGGTCTTCTTCGGCCTTGATTACTTACGTATCGGTAGCTCGCCTGTTAAATACGGAGATTGATGGTTTTCATGCCATCATGCGCAAGCGTTGCGCCTCCGTCATGCGACGGGTACATGCCAGCCCCAACAGCATCCTGGGAGTTATTGCGGACAGACGGGACAGCCCCATACTGGGGCATTGGATAAGCCTGCATGTGAGTTTAGTGTATGTATATAATTGTATTTATAAGTACTAACACTAGTTTCAAAGTTTTTGTATACTAACCAATTAATGGACTCTGTCTGAAGTAAAAGATTTTTATTTTATTTTATAAATTACCTCACTATTTTTAAAAAGTCCAGGCGTCCCCAACGAACGGTCTGGTTGACCAATTTTCGAAATTCTTTAATATTTCAGACGTAGATAATTGTCAAAGTGATATATTCTTAAAGACACCAGTTTCTTTGCTTCAAAATAGAGTGAAAGCAAAATCCATTATTCAATACAAAAGTAAAGTCAATAGTATCCGTGGCCTACGTGCCACGGATACTATTGACTACCTTGAGAAAAAAAAGTCATACTATACTGAGAACAGGTACAAAACCAGCCTTCTTGCACAACAACGTCTCTAAAACTGACTATGTATTTGTTATAAACCCTAATTATACAATCCAGCCAATCAGTTTGACCAACACCAATTATCGACATCATATAATATTTGAGACGCACAAAAGTGAGATACTTTAGTTACCTACTTAAAAAAAAAAAACCTACAGAAATACGCGAAATAAGCATATTATTTAATAGCATTGCGTCCCCGACGTTCCAGTGTTTTTCGATATAGTCCGTCAGTACCGTTACTAAGTGTCTTTTCTATATCATAATGAAGTAAAAATCCCTATTCATCAATAGAAAATGCCCCCTGTCTGCCTGAGGCCTTTCAGCTAAAAAAAATGTACCGACGGCCAGCACATCAAGCTAAAACAATCTGTCAAATTTCTTTAATAGATTTTCAACTTTATCGCTAAAGTAATAGGTTCAAGGTTGATCGAGAAAATTTGACAGTTTCGTGTAGCTTGAAGTGCTGTCGTCTGTACTAAGCATAGTCAATTTAGATGATGAGATTTTTATTACGAACATACTTTGTCAAGGTATTCCAAGTTTCAGTTATGTTTCTCGTAGCGCCTTCAAGGCGGCGAGGCCAAAGTTCTTTTCGGAGTAATCTAATATATTAAATTGACAACAACAGTGAACAGAAGTTGTAGGTACCACTTAAAAAGGTTGTTATGTACTGTATTATATATAAGTTCTTGTCTGCGGCTTCGTCCGCGTCTAATGCGTAAAACAGCACAAAGGCCACTTTGTTCATAATTTCATGGGTTTTATTTATTTTTCTGGGTTCTGTATGGTGTCGGACGTAAAAGAATAGCACCATCCCATCACTTGCCGTGGGTGTCGTAAGAGACGACTAAGGGACTCACCAGAGAATGAGCAGCAGCATTCTCTGTGCATTGCAACAGCTACACTGCGAGCGCCAACCCGCCTGCCAAGCGTGGCGGTCCCCTTTCGGGGAGGCCTAAGGAGGCTGATATGATGATGATGATTTATTTTTAGCGCATAACCCTTTAATTACTCTAAGACAAGTTAGTAGTATATCATAGTTAATCCTTATAAAAGCAGTACCTGCAGAAATCGGTCTGGCGGCCGTTTCGGAGATTCACCGGAACAAACAGACAACCGGAACCAAATTTTTTTTTTAACTAAGCCACAATACTCATATCATTGTTTAAATGTGGCCCAACTATCAAAAAATTTGAAATGCCAGCAACAAAATAAAATCATAAGAAACACCATAAAGGTTCCTTAATATTCCAAGCATTTCAACGCCGCGACATTGATCATTAACCATAGAACCTTTTCAAAGTGTATTCCATTAACTTTTAGCTAAAACGATTCCGTTGTCAGATAAAATGAGTTATGGCTCGTGCGAGCGTCAGAGAAATTACTAGTCATGTATAAAACTACGAGCTTAACGCAGTCACTGGCGGATCCAGGGAGTGGGGAGTTGCGGATTTTTTTCGAAAGAGTTACCACGGCCCTGGAACACGAAGGGCATTTGGAGGAACACGGGTGGGTTTTAGTCAGAAAGAGTCGGACACTCCCTTACGCTCCGTCATTTGATGATTTCTCATCCAAAAAAAAGGGGCGGGTGTGTGGGCTACAGTCCTAGATCCGCCACTGAACGAAGTAAATAGGCTAGCGTACTAAAACTGGTTTTTATGTAGATATCTGTTGACGTGGTTTTATTAGAAATATAACGTGAACACACAGTCATATCAGAATATTTTTTATGTATGTTGTAATATATTATGGAGTGACAACAAACAACAACAATTTTACTGTCATCCTAACTAATATTATAAATGCGACAGTGAGTGTGATGAATTCTGGTACAGAGATAGACGAGACACCGGAGACCGCTTACCGCCTACTCTGTTAAAACCTACTGTCATCGGCTTCGCTCGCGTGAATATCGGAGATTATCCCACGAGAACATTCTCCCGGGTTAAAAAAAAACCGGCCAAGTGCGAGTCGGACTCTCACACGAAGGGCTCCGTACCATAGATCGAATCACATTTCTTATATCCTTTAATTTGTAATTCAAATGATATTTTAATTTATTTGTTGTTATAGCGGCAATTTATTTTTTAACGGTCTACCTATGACGGTTCTTGATGACGGACAGCCGGACGGACGGACAGCGGAGGCTTAGTAATAGGCGGGTTCCGTTGGTTACCTTACGGATATGGAACCCAAAAAAGTAGCGTATATGCTATTCCAGATTATAATATTCTCTGTGTGAATTTCATCTACTTAGATCCATTCAACCGTTCCCGCGTGACGGCGTGATTGATTATTATCAAACATTCATCCATTCACCCAAACTTTCGCATAAATTTACAATATCTGTAAGTAAGATTCATTGCCGAGCCCTTACCGATACCCTTGAATAGGTAATTACCAAATTGTTAAAGGCTTTTTTTTAAGTATGGGATATAATCAAATGACTTCTTTCGCTCTGGGTGGAGCGGGAGGGCGTGTCAGACTCTTACTGACTAAAACCCATCCGTGTTCCTTCTAAAGCCCTTTGTGTTCCGCAACCCTGGCAGGCCCTGGTCCTAGCGGCCCCCGTTTTCTATGCTGAAATCTCTTTGAGGCGCGCGTGGAACACAACGCGCCATCGACCCGGGCCTGGTGGTGATCGGACAGCGAGCCACCCATTGCTCGCCGTCCGCAGGCACGCACCTACGGTGGCTGGGGATCGCTCCCGACGTCCAAAGCGTCTTCTTCTGTAGAAATCGTTCTGGGATACGAACTTCGCACCGAATATCTTTACATAAGACAGACGATGTCATGACGATCTCATGATTGTGCAATTATTTCTTTGAATTCGGTGGAAAAATTCGATAGGTCTATCTATAGAACCGCAGAATGTGAGGTTTGAAGTGTTTGATTGTGAAGAAGGGTTGAAGCCATGTGGATATTGGTAACACGCTCTTACATCACACAAAACATTATTCCTACAAATAAATAATAAGTATTACATTGTGTACAACAAACTCAAGTTTATGACGAGATCTTTCTAGTCCGCAATAAAATAGTTTATTATGTAGAAACTGTAAAATTCCATCATTTACTGTTCGACGTGACTCACATCTCGTTATGTGGTACTCAAAGCAATTTATTCTGTATTGCAACCGACTCTTATGATGTACGAAAAACCATTGATAATAATAAAGCTAGATTAAGTTATTTGTTGAGTAGAGGAATGTCTTCTAAGATATTAAAGTATGGCGGTTATTGTAAGTTTGGTACCGTAACGTCCTAGTAATCCTATCCGATCGTACTTAATATTACTAGGTGGAGTTTAGGCTGCGTTTCCACCTGAGACGTGCGAGGATGCATTGCGAGGGATGTGTTTGTAGGAACCAATAGAATTCGCTTCATTTACCTAGCCTCGCTCAGCGCGAGCGCGGTGGTTTGTAGTCTTTCTCGCAAAAACTACTGAACGTATTTCGGTGTCATTTAACAGTAATGTAGCTTATACATCAGAATAAATCACATTGCCAAGCTATAGTTCGATGTAGGTAGGGGATGTAGATATCTACTAATTTAACAAGGGTGGAACTGCGGGCGGCAGCTAGTTTATAAATAAACTGTTTATTCGTAGGAGGTATCTTTAGAAGTACCGTACCTAGTGATAGGATTATGAAAGATCAAGCACTTTTTTACCTCGGAAAAATGCTATGCTAAAATGCTAGGTTTCTCAAGAGCAAAGCCGCGATGAAAGCTAGATATTAATAATAAAGCAGCAAAGGATTAAACCTCGGACAAAAGACTCTGCAATCGCATTGTGTTGCCTGTAAGGACAAAGTCCTCCTTTATAGGTACCTTCAACCTTGTTGTTGTAATTATACAAAGACGTTGTTAACTCCAATGCCAGACAAAATAAAACACTGAAAATACTGAAGCGGACTTTGATAAAAGCGGATCGAAGGATGATTAAAAACGAAATTTGCAAATAGCGGATCCATAGACTAAGTAAATGCGCAGCGGGACAGCAGCGTAATTAAAAAGTTCTTGTTTGTTTTCAATTAGTTTTTTGCCAGTGTCAAAAATTCCTCCTGCAATTCTTTCCAGTCACCTGTACCGACATGATTGCATTACGTGCATTTTTGAGACTCCTAGATTTCAAGAATCATCAGGACCAAATCAAAATGAATTTTAGGTATGTAAACAAAATCAAGATCCAAAGGTTGACTGTAAAATATCGCCTCTTGTCCCATTATTTTTAAATTCCTATTGCCATTTTTTATGGCTATAGGAGTTTATTGTTAATGATAACATCGGCACGATAAGCTTGACTTGACTGGCCTGTTGGTCGAGTGGTTAGTGACCCTGACCGCTAAACCGGAGGTCGTGGGTTCGATTCCCACCCAGGACAAATCTTTGTGTGATGAGCATGATCATTTGTTCTGTGTCTGGGTGTAATTTGTCTATAATATGTATGTATTTAGAAATATATAAGTATGTTTATCAGTTGTCTGGTTGCCATAGCACAGGCTCTGCCTAGTTTGGGATCGGATGACCGTGTGTGAGTTGTCCCAAGATATTATTAAAAAAGCTAATAGAAACTCGAAACAAATACATCAACCGGTCAACTTCAAAACTTCTAATTATCAAATTTTCAATCTTACTTAACTATAGATAACATTACGTTTAGCTGTCAGTTGCGTTTTGTTATTCCGTGTCAGTAGCGTTTTGTTGTTATACCATTTCTAACAAATGAATGGCTACACTTATATTATACGTTATGACTGATACATTTTTCGTTTTCTGTTTGTTGCGTTTTGTAATAAAACGGGATAAAAAGTATCCTATGTCTCCTGGTTCTAAGCTACCCTCCCCACCAATTTTCAGCCAAATCGGTTCAGCCGTTCTTGAGTTATACATCGTGTAACTAACACGACTTTATTTTATATATATAGATTGTTATGTTAGCCATGTTACTGGTGAAAACAGATTTTTGATCTTCTATCTACCCATATGAAATCACTGGTCCCCAAGTTACAGGCTATAGGCCTAGTTTGGGAGCCAGGAGATAAAACTATAAGCGCAATATTTTGATGTATATAATACTGTACTTGTATCCTTTGTAAACTAATTATTGGAAATAAACATTATTATTATTGATTTACAGATAAACAAACGATTTTACTTCTTTATCATATTAATTCAGACAGCTACAAAGTGATACACAACTAATAAATTAAATCTTAAAGTTCATTAAATGCAAAGTATACCGTTTATTACATGCATACATATAAAGTATGTCCCGTACAGCTTACGGCAGCTCTAGCTTATTTGAATTAGAATCGCATTGACGAAGCCAATTGGATGTTGCACGGCAGGGGATTATGTTAACACGACTGCATAAGTCACATAGCTAATCTAATATGGTTGGCAGATAATTACGCATCAATTTAGATATAATACAACGCAGAACTATTACGTTCTGCCTGGGGCTTCGTCCGCGTAACTGTCAAACATCGTCCCGAGGGAATATACTCCCAGGATGTTGTCTATGTCCTATTCCAGGATATGGCCTACCCGTATGCCAAGTTTAATCCCAATCCGTTCTGCCATTAAACGTCAAGAATTAAGAAACTGTTCGAGGGACAAACAGACTGACATAGTTTATTATGGACTATGGATTGAAACTTAATACCTACCTTCACATTACATAAGTAGTTTTAAAAAGATTCCACTTACAGCGATATTCCGAAACCAAGATGATGATAGTGACCAAATTTGACTACAACCAAAAAGACTATCCAGCAGTAAGGCACTTGTCTCACCGCCGAGGATCAGCGAGTAGCGAGTAAAGCTAGCAACTGGATACGAGTTGGCGAGCAGCGAGCAGCGAATGTGTAGTTTCAATAGTTTTGTCGCTCGGCTTTAAGCGAGTGCTCTTGTGCGACGGGCGATTACTCGCACCACTCGATCCGGCGTGCGGCGCACTATTGGTAAAAATTACCGCTGGTTGGTCGCTCGGCGTGAGTTCTGACTTCTGACCGCCAAGCGAGCGTCGCTGAGCGAGTATTATCTTTGATAGGTCTTGTCGCTGAGACAAACTAGTGGTAAGAGAGTTCTCGCCGGCAGTGTGAAGCCAGCTATCGAATATAAATGTATGTGTCTCTTTTACTCACACGGAATCTATATCTTTTATTCGTTTCCTCAGCGAGAAAATAGTTGATAGCTATTCGCTTCCTCGTCAGCGGTGGGACAAGTGCCTAACAGAGGACAGACGCGTGTGAAAAACGGAGAGGGTGACGTTTTTCCAGCAGTATAACAAGCTAATAGATAAACACATGTACAGCAGCCTAATTGCGCAATACAAAAACGATTGCAATCGGTGGCAGAGCTATGGTTTTATTTTGACATTGCAACAACATTGCGTGTTTTACGGTGTTGAGTAGAAACACGATTTTTTAAACATATGAAGTAATGGAGCTGAAGCTCCTTTCAATTGTGAAAGAATATGCGATTTTATGAGTTACGCAAATGAGGTGCAGAGTACAGGTTGTTGTACAAGCAGAATATGAGTTTCAGATTGTTGACGAGTCTTTTCACATTCGTTTTATGGAAGATCTTCCTTCCTAATTTTATTTTTAAATATTTCTTAAAACTATTTTAATTTGGAATTACCGATAGCATTAAAAATGTGAACAAGAAGTTCCTGAATGACCGGAGCTACCTTATACCGGCTCGGGCCGCAAGCCCCGCCTATTTCCTGCAATAAAGCGACTGCACTGCACGATCAAGATAATCTGTGGTAGTAACATTTTGGTTTGTTGTGTTCGTTTCGTTTGGCTACTGTCCTGTGGTTACTCGTAGTAAGCCATTAATCAATCAATCTACTTAAGACTTTTCCCATCTATGTTGGGGTCGGATTCCAGTCCAGCCGGTTGTAGCCAGAGTACCAGTGTAGTGACCTACCTTATATAATCTATTAAATATAAATTATGCAATTGTTTCAAATTAAAATCAAAAATAATTTATAAACATATTTACAAAGTAACCTAACAACTAGTATTATATAAATTCAAAAATCTAAATAAAATAATTTAATGTTACTAACATTCAACATACAAACAGATATTTTGCGTTAGTAGATAATTTCTTATCAGCTAACCGGCGTAGCTATGACGCGTCTTTTGTTATAGCGGCCGGCAGGCCTGCTACGTCACACAAACCGGTTGCGCGAGCGAGACGGTACTAACAGTGCGTTGCGCTCGCGCAAGTGCGGACGATGTGAGCTACGCGTAGGCAGTATGTTCACTGAGCCGATACCGACCATTGCTATAAAAATCATAGCTTCGCCGCGCTAAACTATAACTGCACTTTCGCTTGTTTTCGTGCATCTATCATCTAAGCTATATTTCTACCACTCCTTCTTACTCTTCTTAGTGGAACTCTTGTGTGTGAACTGTAACCTGTGTCTGTGCAATAAACTTTCTTTCTTCTTCTTGTGTACTTCGGACTTCACTTTATTTCTTCATCCTACCTACATATCACACACGTCAGCCACCTACATTGGTGACCCCGTTCAGGAGCACGAGGATGACCGAGAACAATGCACGCAGTCAACAAGATGTCGGCGAGTCGGCAGCGGAAACTTTTCGTGTGGGTGTGCGTGTACCGCCATTCCACCCGGAGAAGCCGGGATTATGGTTCCACCAGATGGAAGCGCAGTTCATCCTGGCAAATATCAAGTCGGATGACACCAAGTTCTATTTTGTTACCGGCAACTTGGAAACGCAATATGCTTCGGAGGTCGAAGATATTATCGACCACCCTCCAACCACCGGAAAGTATGAGAAGCTAAAGAGTGAGCTCATAAAGCGACTTTCGGCAACGCGTGAGAAGAAAATCAAGCAACTTCTCATGCATGAAGAGTTGGGCGACCGAAAACCTTCTCAGTTCTACCGCCACCTCCTCAACCTCGCTGGTCCAGGTGTTCCAGAGGAGTTCCTGAGGACCATTTGGACGAGCCGCCTGCCCGCAAGTACACAGGCGATCATAGCTTCCCAGTCCAAGCAGGACCTGGGTGAGCTGGCTGAGCTGGCAGACCGGATCCACGACGTCGTCGGCACCCAGGTGGCATCAACATCTGCCATTACAACAGCTGCAACGTCGAGCACCCCGGGCAACAGCGTGAACTCCGAGATCGCCGCCCTGACTAAGCAGATGGAGAAGCTGGCGGAGAAGGTGGAGCGATTGTCTCGTCCCAGAGGACGATCCCGTAGTCGTACGCGCCAGCGGTCCAACTCCAACAGGTCCCAGTCCAGCTACAGAAGGTTCCCCCAGTGCTGGTATCATCAGAATTTTGGGGACCGGGCTAGGAAGTGCGTGAAGCCGTGCGACTACCATACGTCGGGAAATGTGAGGGGCAATCAGTGATGGCGACCGATGATTGTCCGAGTGCTGGTCGCTTATTTGTCACCGATCAAAGGTCAAAGGTGCAGTTTTTGGTCGACACCGGTAGCGACCTCTGCGTCTACCCTCGGTCGGCATTAACAAGACGACTTGAGAAAACTAATTACCAGTTATGTGCGGCAAACGGGACATCAATAGCTACGTATGGGTTCATAAATTTAACTTTAAACCTAGGGTTGCGCCGCGACTTCGCTTGGCGATTTATTGTAGCCGATGTTACAAAGGCGATAATAGGCGTGGATTTTTTATCGTTTTATGATTTGGTTGTTGATTGCAGGAACCAACGCCTCATCGACAATCATACTACGCTCTCCACCCCGGCGTCACCTGTCCGTCGTTCTGATGTCGTCTCTTCGGTGAAAGTAAGTCTTGGTGATTCCGCATACATACACATACTACAAGAATTTCCAGACATCACTCGCCCACATGGTATACACCGCACTCCAAAACACAATACTGTACATCACATTCGCACTACGTCAGGGCCACCAGTATCGTGTTCACCTCGCAGGTTGGCCCCTGACAAATTAAAAATTGCCAAAGGGGAATTTGAGGCAATGCTGCAGTGTGGCACCTGTCGCTTGTCCGAGTCACCGTGGTCGTCGCCTCTCCACCTAGCACCTAAGAAAGACGATGGTTGGCGTCCCTGTGGCGATTACAGGATGTTGAACGCGCGAACCATCCCTGACCAGTACCCCATCCGGCACATCCAGGACTTCGCTCATAGCCTGTCTGGCTGTACCGTATTTTCCCAAATTGACCTTGTAAAAGCATATAACCAGATTCCTGTTCATCCAGACGATATCCCGAAGACTGCAATCACAACGCCGTTCGGTCTTTTCGAATTCCCTTATATGACGTTCGGGCTACGAAATGCCGGACAGACGTTTCAGCGCTTCGTGGATGAAATGCTCAGGGGTCTGGACTTTACGTACGCCTACTTGGATGACTTTTTGATCTTTTCGAAAGACCAGAAGACCCACGAGCATCACCTGCGCCAGATTTTTTCCAGGCTCCGAGATTACGGTATGGTCATCAACAGTTCTAAGTGCGCCTTTGGAGTGTCTGAGGTAAATTTTTTGGGCTACCACATCTCAGCGAAGGGTACAAGACCATTGCCTACCAAGGTCGAAGCCGTGCAGAATTTCCCAGCGCCTAAGACCGTAAGAGAGCTGCGCAGATTTCTTGGGATGCTGAACTTCTACAGAAGGTTCATTCCAGGTGCAGCTAGTCTCCAAGCACCTCTGAACACTCTGCTCACTGGATCGGTTAAAGGTTCACATCCCGTCAATTTTACATCCGAAGAGTACGAGGCATTCCAGAACTGCAAAAATAGCCTTTGTCAAGCAGCACTGTTGGCTCATCCTGACTGCAACGCTAAGTTGGCGTTGGTCACGGATGCGTCAGACAAAGCCATAGGCGCGGTCTTGCAGCAACTGAATGCGGGGGCTTGGGAGCCTCTTGCCTTCTTTTCGCGAAAGCTGACCTCGGCGCAGGTTAAGTACTCACCTTATGACCGCGAGCTGCTCGCCATTTACGAGAGTGTGAAGTATTTTCGGCATATGCTGGAGGCTCGTGACTTTGTGATTTACACAGACCACAAGCCTCTTACATTCGCCTTCCACACTCGTAAAGAGAATTGTTCCCCACGACGCTTCCGTCACCTGGATCTTATAGCCCAGTTCACAACGGACATCCGGCATATATCTGGAAAGAATAATGTCGTGGCGGATACCCTCTCGCGCGTTGAGGAGATTACTCAACCTGTGCCCGCTGAAAGGATCGCTGCAGCGCAACTGGAAGACCAGGAGCTGAAGCAACTGCTTATCGGGGATAACGCGTTACGCTTACAACAGGTTAGCGTACCAGGATCGCAGACGCAACTATACTGCGACGTCAGCACCCCTACGCCAAGACCTTTTGTGCCCAAGGAGTTGCGCAGGATAATTTTCCTCAGTTTGCACTCCTTGAGTCACCCAGGCACCAAGGCATCAGCAAGATTGGTTGCTGACCGATATGTGTGGCCTGGCATCAGGAAAGACTGTCGAGAGTGGGTACGCTCTTGCCTGTCTTGCCAGCGCTCGAAGACCACACGACACGTCTTTGCACCACTGGGAGCTTTCAAATTACCGCAATCGAGATTTTCATTCATCCACATTGACCTCGTAGGACCTTTGCCATTGTGCCAAGGTTTCCGCTATTGTCTCACAGCCGTCGATCGCTTTACGCGATGGCCAGAGGCAATACCGTTAGCAGACATAACTGCAGAAACAGTGGCAAAGGCTTTACTGAGTGGTTGGATTGCTCGTTTCGGCTGCCCATCGGATATCGTAACCGATAGAGGTAGGCAGTTCGAATCAGCACTCTTCAAATGCCTGTCTGCCATTGCTGGGTTCCAACATCGCAGAACAACTGCGTACCATCCAGCCTGTAACGGACTGGTGGAACGATTCCACCGTCAACTCAAGGCTGCGATTACCTGCCACGCAAATGACAGTTGGGTGGACTCTCTTCCACTAGTCCTGCTAGGTGTTCGCAGCGCGTACAAGGAAGACGCTCAGGCTTCAGCCGCCGAATTAGTTTACGGCCAGCCAATGCGCCTTCCAGGGGAATTTTTTGACCCTCAGTCTGACGAGACCGTTGACATGACCGCTTACCTGTCAAGGCTTCGGAGTATTATCCGGAATCTGCAACCATCACCAGCAGCCAGGCACAACAGCAACTTCAAAACTTTTATTTACAAGGATTTATCCTCTGCAACTCACGTGTTCCTTAGGGACTGCACTGCCGGTGGTGGTCTGAAACCGGCATACTCTGGTCCTCATAAGGTCATCGAAAGAGGTGACAAGGTGTTCAGAATAGTGGTAAACGGTAAACAGGTTACCGTATCGATAGACCGCATTAAGCCGGCCTTCATACTGCGTGACCCTGACAACACATCATACTCACCACAGACCACTAACATGCACCCTAACTCACCACAGTCACCACTCAACACTAACACTCACCACTACACACCCAACGCGGATAACCAAGACTTGCCTTTGGCTGACGATGACGTCATCAAGACGACGCGGTCGGGACGTCGCGTTAGGTTTCCCGACTATTATCGCCCTTGACGGTCTTTGGAAGGGGGTGATGTAGTGACCTACCTTATATAATCTATTAAATATAAATTATGCAATTGTTTCAAATTAAAATCAAAAATAATTTATAAACATATTTACAAAGTAACCTAACAACTAGTATTATATAAATTCAAAAATCTAAATAAAATAATTTAATGTTACTAACATTCAACATACAAACAGATATTTTGCGTTAGTAGATAATTTCTTATCAGCTAACCGGCGTAGCTATGACGCGTCTTTTGTTATAGCGGCCGGCAGGCCTGCTACGTCACACAAACCGGTTGCGCGAGCGAGACGGTACTAACAGTGCGTTGCGCTCGCGCAAGTGCGGACGATGTGAGCTACGCGTAGGCAGTATGTTCACTGAGCCGATACCGACCATTGCTATAAAAATCATAGCTTCGCCGCGCTAAACTATAACTGCACTTTCGCTTGTTTTCGTGCATCTATCATCTAAGCTATATTTCTACCACTCCTTCTTACTCTTCTTAGTGGAACTCTTGTGTGTGAACTGTAACCTGTGTCTGTGCAATAAACTTTCTTTCTTCTTCTTGTGTACTTCGGACTTCACTTTATTTCTTCATCCTACCTACATATCACACACGTCAGCCACCTACACCAGTATTTGACATGGGGCGGCTGCTAATCTGACCCTCACGTCCCAGTAGGTACTTGGGCAACACGGCGGTACTCCTTGGCGGTACTGGTGTCATATTTTCTGACTATCAAAGATATAAAAATGACAGTCGAGGTCAAAGTAATGGTTTGTCCGTTAATATGACTCTTAAAGCCTTCTATAAGGACAGTTTTGGGCCTACACATATCTACGTGAATTCAAAATGTAGAAATCATTAGTTGTCAATCGTTAGGTGCTTTCAAAATATTAGATTTACCTTTTTATGTCACATCAAATACTCATTATTTGATTGTTCACAATAGACAATTTAGAACTAAGTTGGTATTTCAAAATATGACAAAGTCCATTGTGTTTCCAAAACATTAGGTCATTTTCAGTATCATTGGAGATTATTTATCTATAGATATAGTAAAATGTGCAATGTTCAATTATAGGATACTGTGTATTAAATAATTCGAGATTCGTTTAGCACTCCGGTCCATTTGGTCTTAGAAACTAAACTCGTATGCTAAATATTTATTCAAAGATTAGACTATTTAATCATGTAATTGTTTGACGACATCGCACTTTTTGACACTCAATTTAAAAGGATTACTCTAACGGATAACTTTTTCGATTCAGAGTTTATTTTAGGACCTCTGAAACGGAGCACTAAGGCCGTAATACACATGCATGTAACTTGTCCAAAAGCGTACAAAAACGTACGTGCAATTCTGCCTTTTTTTAAGGATGGGTTTCATTAAATGACTTCTTCCGCTCTGAGTGGAGCGGAAGGGCGTGTCAGACTATTACTGACTAAAACCCATCCGTGTTCCTTATTTGCGTTCCAGGGCCGCGGTGACTCTTTCGAACATTTTCCGCAACCCTGGCAGATGCAATTCAGCCTTAACAAGTTCTTATTGGTGAATGTCATTATGGGAGGCAAGCTGCTCGCATACCTTTGTGCAAGCTACAGTCATTTGTATTACGGCCTACAGTGTCCTTTAATTCTATTTTACTGTCTATTTTTTTTCCCAGTAGTCTCACCAAAAACAACTTCCATAATCATAATATATAAAATTCTACTGTTACTGACTGACTGACTGACAATGCACAGCCTAAATCAACGGTCGTAGAAAGCTGAAATTTGGCATGTAGGTTCCTTGGAATTTTAGAAAATCCTCCAATACACTCCGTATTGAAGGATTTTCTAAAATTCCTACAGGAACGGGATAAAACGCGATATGCGCATACGAAGTCGCGGGCGTAGTTAAAAAACTAAATATTCTACCTAGGTAGGTAAACATGTCGAAGTGAAGGCTAGGGTGAAGATCAAGATATCACGTGATCTCACAGAGTGAGCTGTCATTCTATCTTGATTACAAGGATTGACAGCTCACTACGATATGCTTACAGAAACGACCGGCAGAGTAATTTTACCCCGTTAAGTGAAAAACGCCGGTCAATTTAAAAATTCACAGCAATTAAGTCGGCAGCGTATCCCGAGGCACTCTACTCTAGCGAGTGACCCTATTTCCTGGGGTCAATGCACTGAACGGACTAGCGGAATAATTAATAAGCAAGGACATACGGCCCGGGAACATTGGAAAACCTGCTATTAATGGAAGTTCTGTTAAAATAGAAGCTCTCTAAAATAATTGGATTAGCTGGTCGACGATGAGTCGCTAAGGATACTGCGATGTTTGCATGATATTTGAAACTTATGCACCAGTACGCTCAGGTATTTTTATAGAATGACTGCAAATACGATGTGTTCCATATTAGACGTGATAGCTGATGTGAGCTCTCTACTTTCACATTCAAAACTTCACTCACTCTATGCGAAACGTTTTTTTGAAGTGAAAACTTCTTTAGCGGCGTTGTGCACTTTTTGGGATGTTAATGTTCAAGTTTTCACTTCTGCCGGCACTCCCAGAGTGCAACCCGTTATTTTTTTTTTATTTGGAAACTAATATGTTCAGTTACGAGCTCCTGAATTTTCCTCCTTACACTTATTAAAATTCACAAAAAAAAACATTCGATACCTATAACTGACTCCCAGTTCGTTGGATAAAAACTGCGAAAGGTACTTGTCCTCAAGGTCTTTTTATTTCTAAACCTTTCCAGTCTACTAGCCGTTTCTATAAATAGCTATAAATCTAAAAGTACCTACAAATTCCGTTGCTGCCACAGAGAAGCAATGGACCGTAACGACATTACACATTAGAGGAATTAGGTCAAGGAGAAAAGTCACAGACTTCTATCTCGAAACATAATGAAATACTGCTTGGAAAAAAACGTCTCCTTAATCTCTTGGTTGAGCTCTTGCGATGGATACTAATTACATGTGACTTAATTAGTAAGCGAGGTAGTTATTTCCTGTTTCCATCTGGTATTTTTGACGTGACAACGTCTAATAAACACGAAAAAGGATGACTCATTATAACGTTACGCTCATTGTAACGTTACGATCATTTCATCAATGTTTTGTTCTGACGTTGTCACGTTAAACTATCGTCCGTAAACCAACTTTACAGACAACCATTTTTTTTTTTTTATATCTACGCGACTTGCTACAATATTCCGTAATGATGTAAGTCGGCAAACTTTGTCTGTGCGGCTGAATAGAGCCAATAAAGCGAGGCCGTTATGGAGCCAAAAGACTTAGTATAAAGTTATCTGTGGCCAACATAAAGCACTCGTTGGGATAAAAAGAACGTGTGTGAAATCTAATGCATTCTCAATATAAAAGTAGTAGAGCAAGTGCCAGTTTTCATAGAAGCGTGTTGAACTTTCATATTTAGAAGAAATTGGGGAACCAATTTGGTAATATTATTCTTCAACAAACTTTAGTAAGTCTCCTGAAAGCAGGAGGCAGGAGGCTGAGGCATGAGGAAGTATGAGGTTTAACAACCCTTAAGTGCCTTCTTTTCACATAACAATACCAACCGCGCCTAATCAATATCCAGGATTCAATGCAACGAGACAGATATATTTGCCACCGGAAAATTGCAGACTCCGTAAGATTGTAATAAATCTTTATTAGATTACTAGTGGGCCGCCCCGACTTCGCCCAGATATTAATGTTTTTTCAAAATTTTCTTTCATAAGAACCTTCTCCTGACAATAACAAACACAACAAAAAAGAATTAGCGAAATTCGTGGTTGGAATTGGAGTTTTGCACTTAGCAATATTCAGCGATTCATTTTGATTAGATAGATATTTTTTCTAAATCTAAATTCTTCCTCACGATAAATTATGAAAAAATCGTTTTAAATATAATAAATCCCATCCAAATTAAATAGTTTCCAATATATCCGTGCTTTATTAAGAAAAAATAGTTTACAATTTCACGCGGTATTTTACAATCTACGACGTTTGCAATTTTCCGGTGACATATATAACACATTTCTGACAATATTGTATCTATGCCTTATGCAAGACTAATAGAGTAGAGTAGGGACTCCATTTTCCGCACTTAGACTCTTATTCGGTCCGTTGTACGTAGGTGTCCTGGCTACGTTAGCCAGCCTAGCTCCGCCCAGAAGCGCAGAAGTTTCCTGGGAGCTTCACAGGCTTCGCGGAGCGACCTCACCGTTCCGAGGATTTGTTCACGTTGGGTAGCCACGGCCTCGCATTCCAGGATGACATGGGCGGCTGTTTCTTCGGCATCAAAGCAGCCTCTGCAGAGTGGGCTGTCTGTGGCGCCTATGTTAAAAAGATGTTTGTTGAGGGGGCAATGGCCCGTAATTGTCCCTATTATTGTTCTGAGGTTAATTCTACTTAGGCTGAGTAGTTGTTTTGTTAGTCGTGGGTGTACACNTAATACATAAGACTATCTGAATTTATACAAGTACATCTTATCTTAATGATTACACGCCTTATCATTGCTTCCTTACTAGACAATAGCGCATTTAAGACGAGACCTTGATCTAGCAGTGAGGATAGAAGATCTTGCCGTTTTTCTAGGCACCTGTTCTAATAAACAAAAATTATATAGGTAGGTACAGATCACAAACATGTCCTGCTCTTTGTGCAATCCGGAACCTCTCCGAGCTACCCAAAACTCGATGTGGCCGAGTCCTGGTCAAAGATATTTATCGTCATCGATACAACGACCAGTTAAACAAGTTGATAATACATAGATCTAGGTTCTAGGTAAACAAAAAACTACAATGTACAATGCAAATTGAATGATAAGTAGTACTTACACTTATGTACCATTATGATACATTGAACTAAATAAATAAATGAGTACTCGACTAGTGAGGTTCTAAATCCGGACCTTGATGCGGTTGGAAACAGTTCTATAAAACGAATAAACTGATCACCCCCGCCCCCCGCAACACGACAAGTTGGGGACACAGCCCACCGTGAGCATATGGTCAGACCATTTGTTAGGCTTCTGACAACTCGTAACATCTATAAATATAACGAAGAACGACAGAATCTAGGGGCCTTTTATAAACGCAAGTGAAACTCTAAAAGTTTTTGTCAAAGTTCTAACTAAGTATTTGTCAAAGTTCGTACTCGAAATATTTTTTTTATGGATGAAGGTTTTTTCAATGTTTCGTTTTTAGGGTTTCGAACAACCGTAAGAAACAGAACCCTTATAGGATCTCTCGAGTGTTTGTCTGTCCGTTTGTCACAGCCAATTTTCTCCGAAATCTTTAGGTAAAAAACTATTATTTATTGTTTTGTAAAAAATGTAAATAATAGTTTTCATTTTTTGTAAAAATGTAAATAATAGTTTTTACCTAAAAATTGACTGTGTAAAAAATAAAGGGTTATATGACACATTGCTAATTGTCAAGAGAGGTTTTGTAATTTCATTTCGCGTTCCTTTCGAACTACAGCTCAGTAATGGTGCTTGCCGTCAACAGTAGAAATTAATTATGATAGTAGTAGATACTTCTGGACTTTTCCGAATGACCTCTTTCTACTAAAATTATCTTAGACAAAGCGAAAGAAAATGAACCTTTATCGTGAATAATCACGACCCCTTTAACAAGCCTTCAACTCAATTATACTTTACTTTACATTATTCCCTGTTTATGACATTCAGTCGTAATAAAAATATATTTGCATATCAAACGTCTCTTTACGATGTCGGTCTAATTTTATTTTCATAAGAAAGTAAATTGTCGAGCGTCTCCTATTTCGAATTGGTGGCTACAAAGTCTCGGATTTCAGGGTTAACGAAGCGAACATTTTCTTTTTGAAAGTTTATAGTACCTTTAGGAGTAAATACAAAGGCTTTTAGTTTTGTATATAGGCAGCCACGCCCGCTTCTCTCTAGGGAAAGAGAAGTTTTATCATTGTTGTAGGTTCAAAGAACATCGACCCCTTTTTGTTTATTCATAAAAAAAAATATGTTGTAATCCTTCACAACCTGTCTTTGTTTTTAAAATAAAATAAGGGGGCTGTTACACTTATTGGGTAGTGAGATTTATCAATAAGCGCTGACAGTTTTTCAATAACAGCATAGGATCCCATGTGATAGAGGCAACCTCTGTTGTTATGACACAAACTCCGGCTAGCAGATGATACTTTAGCAGAAAATTCCAATAAGGACCAATCTCACGATGCCATAAATTCCCCAAACCGCACCGCGGCTGCAAGCCCGCAGCTACCGTGTTTTTGACAAAATTAGCTTTTTCAGGAACCTTTCAAAATGTTTGGTAGAGGCCATGGAGTGGTAACAGATCGATGCAGTCGTTTTAAATAAATCGATTTGGATAGATTAATAGAAACTAACGGACCAATTTATATTTTCGACGGTGACTATCATAATATTGTGATACGGAAAAATGAGGTCAATGCCAAAGGGATAGGGCAGGCGCCAGATAAATGTGCAATAACGGTCATTGACCCACGTACGTTTATTGACTTTCTTGATATCAAAAACAGAAATAAAGACATAAAGCTGTCCTGAATCAACTTCTATCGTTGTCTAGTAATAAAAAACGGTTCATAATTTATTGTGCAACAAAGGGATATAAGAGAAAGGTGTAAATGTACTTTATTACAAGCTTATCTGGCGCCTACCATAGTTTTGAGTATGAATATGTCACCGGACAATTGGAAACGCCGCGGCGCCGTAAGATTGTAAAATATCGCGTGAAATTGTTATCTATTTTTTCTATTTGAGAATTATTATATATTATGAATATTGGAAATTATTATATTTGGATGGGATCATTGCGGACATAATGCGTGAAAGATGATAGGACTAGAAAGGGGTGGTGACTGAGGTGATAAATAATAGAGAAATAAGACTTGTAGCATCGATCCCAAATAAATAGGGTTAACGTCAAAATAATGATGATGATGATAATAAGCCTTCGACGAGTTTTAGAAATGGTTAGCTTAATACGTAACAACATAATAAGTTTTTTTGTAGTAATACCATCGCCTCTTTGTACAATAACGTGATAAGTCCGATGGTTATTTTTTTTATTTGATAATTGAAACCGCCGTGACCGATTTAATTTACCAAAAAGCGTCTAAAAAATATTAATTGTCGAATTAATCACGTTATTGAAGCAAAACCGCCGTGAAAGATTTAATTTTTCCAAAAAGCGTCCAAAAAAAACAAATGAACCGGCGGACTTATCACGTTATTGACGCAAAGAAGCGACATAATGCAACAACACTCGCTGCTGATAAAGCTCTTGTATAAATTATATTTGCAATAATATTCATCGATGAAAGTGCCGATAGTCGAGCGTGTCTGATACAAAAGACGATAAGACGGAGGTAATTAAAAAAAAATAATTAATTAGTAGGGTGTCGATGACCCAGCAAGTAATGCAACTAAAAGCCCTATCAAGAATGCTATCAATAGATTTCAAATTGAATCAATGTTTAAATCACCGAATCCATCTGTTTAAACAAACAAAATGGCGACAGGAACTGGCTTGAGGTATCATCATATGCTTAGCCTTCAAACAGATATCTTGGGGTCGGCTTACAATGCAGCTGAAGACCAGTTCCTTACATGGAGCTATCTAACTAACTAAAAATATTACCTAGTACTGGGTTATGGACCCAGTACTAGGTAATATGGATGGCAGACTAAACTAACGGTTCAACGCGCTTTCGCTCTTTATTATGTACACCACATACGTTATAGAAAAGATAGATGAAGAAAAACATTACATAAGGTGACACAGTGGGCGGCCTTATCGCTAAAAGCGATCTTTTAAAGACAACCTTTAGATATATTGACTGGTAATACTTTGTTCCTATAAGTAGCATACTCTGGGAGCATCGTCCTCGGATAATATTAAATTAATTTTTGAATACCATATTTTGTAAAACCATTGTTTGAAAAGAGTAACTATGGAGTTTCTTGTCCGTTCTTCTCCATAAGAATCTACCTTTCCGAACGGACAGTAGAGTCACTTTATTAATTTAATTCTATTATTTTACTAAACCACATTTAGTTCTTAGCATACCTACATTTCTTTTTTTTTCTTTTTTTATTTCTATGTACCGTGCGTGTTTCATGTAAGTGCTAAATAAATATTTTTCTTCCTTTCTTTCTTTATATACAATAATAATTATGTCAAAAAAAGCAGAGAACCCAAGTAAAGACGATTAAGGAGAGAGATAGTGCACCATAGTTTCAAAAGTGGACAAAGATTGAGCACGAAGGACGAAGAGTAAGATAGATATGTATTTGATGGTCACCTATCCACAGACTGACATAAACATGACTATTGTGTAGCTTTGCATTTGATCTACACATATGGCTGCAATGGTGCGTTAACACGGGCAATTTTTTGAGCAATTATTGCTCGGCAACACGCTTGGATCAATCTGGAGCAATTAGTGGATCAATGTGGAGTAACTACAATGAAACTCGGCAATTGTTTTGGCGATATTGTTTCTAACTGCTTCAATATTACATTTTGCTCTCTCCGTGTTTTGTTTTATTTTTGAACTGAAAAACTCGCATATTGCCTCGTTTCTTGGAGTTTCTCCATACCGCTCTGTGATGTCATTGCAAAATATTTCGCAAAATTGAAGCGTGCTGTCGTTGCTGTTAATTTCTTGATATTTTATGTTGCCCGTGTAAACGTACCAAAATAGTTAGCCACGAGCCTGTTAAGTCTGCGGTAAGCAACGATTTTGTTATGCAAGTTCAGCCATTACCACTCTAAACGTTTACTAAAAGAGATACGTTATACGTATTTCACCAATAGCTACAAATAGATCGTATGCTATACTATGGGCTATGACGCACATAATATTTTATGGGCGGTCAGTTACAAAGTAAACCTATACAAATGCTGTCAAAAACATAGTAATGATCAATAATTCTGACGTAAAGATATAAGTAATAACGGCTACTACCTATAAACCTATGAATACAGAATATTGTATCATTGTCCGCAAATGGATGAAAAGATGAATGGATGCGGAACGATCAAAGGGAGAATAAATGTACGAATGAAAAAGGACGTGATTTTACGCGAGTCTACGAATAATTTACCTAAAGATCTATTAGAATAGATATTTATTTATATCATTCGGAGGCTTTATTTCAGGGATGAGGAAGATGATTGATTAGAGAGAGATGGCTGTCTTTAGTACCGTAGACTGGTAGAAAGGGAAGAAGAGGAGAAGTTAGCCCAGCAGTAGGAAATGGCCCTGAGAAATGTCAAAGACGTTTAAAACAATAGATGAAAGAAGATAGAGATCTCTGACTAGTATCAGACATCCCTTAACTATTTGTTGCATAATGTAAGTATCACTACCGACAAAAGAATAAGAGAATTACAAAAAAAAAACAGGAAAAGGGGTGAAGTATCATTTTGAAACGAAGACGAAAATTTATTACCCCACAAATGAGAGAACGCTAGAACCTTATTGGCACATGTAGTTACTTTCAATTATTTTAGAGATTATTATAAAATAAAATTATAATTAATCGCCCAGTAGTATGCCGTGAGAGAAATTTCTAAAATGAGCTTTCGCCCACGACTTCGTACGCGGACAATAATTCCTACGGGAAATCCTCTTAGTGCTCCCCTAAAGAGTGTAGGGAAGCTACATGCCAAATTTCTGATTTCTACGACCAGTAGTTTTGGCTGTGCGTTGTCTGTCAGTCACCCAGTCAGTCAGTAATGGAAGAATTTTGCCTAGGAAGTCTGCATTCTAAGCATTTTCATTTAGTAGGTACATGCGTCTGTATTCAGAGCTCTGATCCAAACCGGCACCCGATAAAACTCCATGTTTACCTCAAAATGCAAATGCGAAAACGCAAACAGTTTGTATTCCAAGGTGTTATTAAACGAATGCTTACATAACACAGCACTGGAAGTGCTTGGTGGTTGACCCGATTACAGCGGGTTCGTTGTTCGCGTGGGCGTGTCGTCCGTTCATATTGACTAACATTCTGTAAGGAACTGGTCTAGTGATGTAACGCTTCTAGTCGGAGGTCTTTGTATCTTTGGTGCAACGGTGGAGCGAATGCAGTTTTTGATGCGTAGTTAATATAATATGGGGGTTGAAGAAAAATTGGCTCTTCTTGTTTAAAGATGGAGCAACAAGAGAAAATTGCAAAATAGGAGTCTAAATTTTTTTAATCATAAAAGAATACACAAAAAATAATTTAAAAAGAAAACTCCATAATGCTTTAAGAGTATATGAGAAACTCAATGCCTAATCCCAATATTGACGTCCGTATTTGATTTACTGCGCAGCATCTAAAAAAAGCCCTGCCCTATGCACCGACAATATACCGCCTCCTTCACCTAGGTCAGGTCTCAAACGTAAAACCTAATGTCATCATTACACCGCTTAATTTATTAACATCAACACGAAACATGAACAGAACACTGTCAACAAAATAATAATAGTAGATATAGATACAGTATTTAGAATAGTCTAAAACGAACGTCATGTAGGTAGGTATGCACCTATATGCAGTGCTGAACAAAAACGTCCTTGGGAGCGATCCCGTTGTGGGCGTCTTAAAATAAACAACATCTGTGTTTACTAGAAAATAATGTAGAAAATAACTTACCGATGAAAAACTGCGTGTTGACACGATACTTCCTTATTTAGAACTGAGATGGTGAGCGAGTAGGAAGTGTATTAGTGCACAGAATGGCGCCGCGATCGGTATGGCGGGGGACGTGCGTTCGCCAGCGACTTCCGAACTCGACTGAAGCCTGAAGGGAGCCTGAAGGGAGACAAGAGGGGGTGGGAGGTTGGGCGGAGCCGGGCCTGATCAAGCGAATATTTTATCGATACTTTTGCTTTAAGACAGGAAATGAGAGACAATTACGTGATGAAGCTAAGTTCAACTATGCTATTAAAAGGTTGAGACATGCAGCGGTTTTATGGCGTTGCATCATGTTATTGCAAATGGAGTTATGGTTACTACGTAATAGATTAGGTGCATCTATTCTGCATGAACCTTTTTCAACGTACATTTTTTGACTAACTTTTCAAGATTGATTTCAGATTTCATAGTACCAAAAACAACCCGAAAAAGGCTAAAATGAGTAAACCAATAACAACAAACCACACAAATATTTCAATTTGAATTAACCAACACCTACAGCTTGAAAGAAATAAAGATAAAAACCACGCCACGTAAAATTATGCACCATATCAATGCGATGTAAACATGTCGAAGCGCACGCCGCCGGCCGGCGAGGCAGGGCGTCCTAGAACCTATAGAATTGAACCTTTTATCTTCAAAACGAAATACCACATTATCTAAGAACACCACATCCATTGCGGTTTGGATACTGAATGCTTACTAAAGCAGCAGCGAGGACAAAGCAATGTATAGGTAAAATTCGAAAGTCGCCATGTGCTACGCCGTAGCACTCTCTACGCCGTAGAGGGACTCTGCTACGCAAGCGAGCACGCCCGCCGTGTTTCATCACAAATATCTACATAATACAGTCAAGTTCAATAAAACGGAAAATTGAAAATTCTCTGTAAAATGGAACTCCTTGTAATCGTCACTCGAGAGGGGTAAAATTGATTTTCTTTTTCACGACAATTTTCCTTTGTCGTTGAGCAGAATCCAAAATGAGAATGTTAATGAGACAGGTTTCTTAATTAGGTGGGTTACCGGGAATCGTGAGACTCTTGTCTCACAAGAGTGGTGGTGGTGGGTGGTAGGTAAAGATACGTGGAAGCTTCCAAATTATGTATCGATTGAACGAACTGTGTTTTAGTGCATTATTTAACCTGTCTAATCAAATCGCAGAGTAACTAACTAACAAACTAACTCTACTTAGACTATGGATAAATTATGCATGATACTTTGGTGAGCAGTTTGTGGGTTTAGATAACGCAACTACACATTCGTTGATGGCAAAGCTTATATACTGGAACTTATTAGAAAAAATATGTCAAATGCAGATACTTAGTTTACTTAACATTAACGAAATTTCGGATTTAACAGAGTCTAAACTCATTCCGATTCTACTGAAAAATCAAAATGTCTTTTTTACCAACCTATGGTTTACCAAAATAAAATAAATATCGAACTTCTTGTAAATAAATATAGCATGAGCGCTTACCCGCCTTGTATATTGCATCGTGGTCACACAAACAAAGTCACACTACCACCACCCGAGAGACACAAACTTATGATCGTCTTAATGCATCGTTGCATAAAAAAGTTCAAAATCCGAACTTAGATAACTGTTATCAGGGCTTCAGAACCCCTCCTCTATTTTTGTTTACCAACAATCTGCCCACGAATTTCCATGCGACATTTTTTAGCGTGACTGAGAAAGATAATGCAACGGATAGCTTTGTCCCTTCCCCACGCTGCGCCGATCGATGTGACCTTGGCAGTGGGGGATATTTAAACCCTAATAGATGGGCATCCCGCTGGGAATATTTAAGGGGTATTATAGAAATATGGTAATACCTTTAATGTCGATAACCGTAGATTATTTTCGCAAAACGTCTGAGTAACCTTAAGAATATTTTCGTGAACACGATTGTGTCTGACTCGATTCAAAGTTTAAGATTATGTGTTCCGTCTGATATTTGCGTGCGTTGTCTTGAATTGCATTTGCTTTAAGTGTCAATAAAATTCGAAAGCGCGGTCATAAACTATTGAGTCATCTGAATAAAATAGGTCATATCACAGGGGCATGAATGTGCAATCATGATGCAATTTTCTAACAATCTCGATAATAATATACGTGCATATAAAGTTGTGAATGTTCGATCAATAGTGCTAAATATTTATTCACTGACTGAACCGTAAACACACGAGGCATTGCAATGGTGCAAGTCATTCTCTCATCATGGGAGTGGAAAACCAAGGCTCTTAAACAATGTTATTCGAATCATATTTCCATAGAAGATTGTTTCCTGTTACATCTAAACTAATACTATAAGAAAGATAAATTGTATAGGTGGATGATAATAGGTATGTTTGTAAAGGTTATCTCTGGTGGTACTTATCCGATAACAAAAATTCTTTCACTGTTATAAAGCTACATTATAGTTGAGTGTCATAGGCTATATTTTTATTATAAATAAATGCAGCTTTTGCCCGCGACTTTGTACGCGCACATACCGTTTTATTGGTCTAAAACCTTCTTCGCATTATTGAACTTCTAATGAAACGGTTTGGCACACATCGGTTAGATGGTTTCAAAGTCTATGACGGACATAGATAGAAACAATTTTTATATATAGTTAAGACAAATATAATATAAAATCATAATTTGGAAATTGCATGAATGGAAATTATTATTCATGCAATCCGGTTCGAAGACCAATCTCGCAGTTTTTTAAGAAATAAACTTTCTAATAATATACATGTACATACCTATGTCTAGTTATATATATACTTATATCATATCTATGTCTCCATTCTAGCATTGTACGTTTCAAAGACTCCCTAAATACAGCCGTAGGTACTCAACCCAAACTCTCCGCGCAGTAGGAAACTAATAGAATCAACACAAAGCGAATGTATTGAGTAAACATAATCAATCATCTCTGAACACTAGCTTTGGTATGTGTCTTCGTGAACTTGGCCGAATAGGAACACAGACCATAGATGCTATGAGACGGCATTGTCAAAACCTCCCATACAAACCAAGGGTATCAAAGATTATCATCGTTTACTCAAAGAAATTGAGTCATCAATTTCTTTGATTAATTTTTTTTTTGTCAACTGTCAGAGTCGTCTGACAGTTGTCAAGTTCAGATTGGTGACAGGAGGATGTGTCAGGAAGGGACAGTTCTGATTCTGTCTATGACAGTCGAAACTTATGCTCAGCGCACTTAACTACTGCTGTACTAGCTTCTGTCCCCGTTGAAGTCGGAAACTATACCAAAGAAACGTTGCACTACCGGGATAAAATGCATCCTATGACTAAATCATTGTCTAACCCTGTGCTAAGTCTCATCTAAATCCTTGCAGCCGTTGGAGCATGATTGAAAACGAAAAATCTAGACATCCCGACCTTCACTCTTATCGTATTAGTATGAATTTGGTTTAGTACCTAACAATGATGAAATACATAGATACGTTTTACCGAGGTCTGGCAATACAAATACGGTAAATCCCTTGGCTGGCAGCGGATGGATGCGGACCGCTCAGGACCGGGATGGTTGGCGATCTTTGGGGGAGGCTTACGTTCAGCAGTGGACGGCAATTGGCTGATATGATGAAATCCCTTGAGGCAAATCAGGCCGTCCTGCTGGTCGATTCTGTAAACATGTCGGAGTGAAGGCTTGGGTGAAGTGATCACGAGCTGTCAATCCATATAATCAAGATGGAATGACAGCTCACTTCGTGATCACATGATATGGATTTAAAAAAATGCCAAGTTGTGCGTTTAGAAAGTGCAACAATTCCACTGCGACGGTTCTACAAGACAAAAAGGATGTGTCTTTTCAATTGTAAGTACTGTTTAACCTGTTTAAAATGGAAATAATAAATTTCATTTTACTCAAATATCTCCACCGCGCTGTTGCCTCTCTGCCGCCTACACGAAAGAGAAAATTAATTAGAGAACGAGACAATGGCGCGCGGTGTTGTCCGTTCGAAATTCGAACGACGCTAGAGGATGAAGAATTTCGCCATGCTAGTATTTCTTCATAATGAGTATGACGTCTCTATTGGTAAAATCTCATTGGTCTCATATCAATCTCATAGTAATGGTATCGCTAGTCATAGCCAGCGAAGCGGTTCCGTACTCTATGGTTAGTACCATTCGTGCGCCGTACTGTTGTGTTGCGAGGATTTACGATTTGTTGTGGCTCGCGGATTAGCTCACGTGATGACACGACGAAGAAGCCAGAATGTTAAGAGGTACTTATTTGTAAACATCAGCAGACGGCCGCGATACTGTGTTAGCTGGTTTAGCATTTAGGTTTGGAACGACAACTAAAAATGTGTTTAAAAATCGAAGACACTGATCCCCACTGAGAATATCTTTGCTCCATGAAACTCATTAATTTCTAACACCAACCCTTTTTTTTTTTTTTTTTTT
>NDFZ01005310.1:299451-351910 GCA_002192655.3 Mamestra configurata
AATAATAATAATTCCTTTATTCAGATGACTAAGATCCAATGTGTTAGTAATTACAATAATGACTTACAAACTATTGTTAGTAAAGTGACATGATATTAATAATAAATAAAAGATAATGTTAAAATGATAATGTTTCATTGGGACATCATTTTATCACCATCCTCACCATCTTTTTTAAAATTGGAGAAGTAATATCCTCACTTATTATTTTGAGGATGCTGTTGCTAGTATCTCGTACTCTGCCCAGTAGAGATGCAGTTTTTTTGCGAATTACCGCTTGAAAGCTATCAGTTCGATTTTGCACAAACATTTCTGAGGCACTACAAAAACGAGGCCTTCGCAACAGCATCCTAAAAATATTATTATACTGGACGCGCAGAGCGTCCATCGCTCTTTTGGCATAAGCGACCCACAGATTTCCCGTGTAGAAACTTTGGCAATATGCCTTAAAAAGGGTGATTTTGACATCTAAACTACATCGGGAGAATCTGCGTGCCAACATATTACCTCGGACCGATAGCGCCCTGCGCTCCCTTCAATAGGATCGCCGCAATACATACATGGACTCAAAAAAAAAACCAGCGAATTGTGGATGCACCTACTATAGTTGCGCCGCTCCCTTATGGCTAGTTTACACAGTGCGAGCTGCTGACTAGATAGAAACTTGGATCGTCTACTTGTATGCTTGTAGCTCGGCTCGCCTTAGCTGTCTACATGGTCAAAGTAGCTGCCCAGTCTCTAGGTGCAGCACCCATAAAACACAGGTTTCGCTCGCAACAGCTTGGCTGACACTGGCAAGCTACTACCGAACGCGTCCGAACGATGCGAGTGGTGGCCGAGCTGCTGCCATGAGCGAGTTAATATAAGGCGAGCAAGTAGTGAAAATAAAAAACAATAAGTAACTCGGATGCGAGCTACTATTTGGATAGTAGCTCGCATCGTGGCAGTTACTCGTAAGATACGTCCAAACGATGAGAGTTACTGCACTGCAGTTACTCGGCAGGCTGACTCGCACGCTAGCTCGTACTGTGTAAACTAGTAGCCATAACCCTTTGGGGAATACAGGCGTAGGTAGTGGTTATGTTTGTAAAGTTTGTCTATGGAACTTCTGGTCCGATTAAATTCTTAATCTGTTAGTAATACACTTCTTTGCGTAGCTAATTTTTATCTGAATAGGTTACTTCCATGCAAGCGTCCCCAATCGACCGTCAACTGCATCATCGCTTACCATCCAGTGAGAAAACGGTCAAACGCCAGCCAATCAATAATAGAAAAAAAACTAAACAAAAATGTTCCTAAATATTTATTTAACTCAACCCACAAAATAAACAAAAGAAGTAAAATAAGTACCTCTGATAACTTTCAGAACTCCCAACAATGCCTTTGACCGACGAAAAATTACCTACGGCTTCTAATTGAATTACAGCCAAAAAACATTAATTGAAAACTTTCTGTCCCAGTTACTCAGAAACTCAGCCAAAACAGCCATCATAAGAAGACCTTTTAGAAAAGTTTATAAACCTACTTGAAAGGAAGAAATCAATCTAAATTTACTGTAATGGTTCGCGTAATAAGTCCCAAGTTTCGGTCTTCGTATGCCAGTTGGCACAATCAAAGAATTTCAAGGCGTAAATTCTAAGGTAGAATGATATCATATCTACCCTTTGTTTAGGTCCTGTGAGCACTACATTCAGCTTTTAGAGGAGGGGGAGGGGGGGGGACAGTCAATAGCTTCACGCCTGCGCACTTTATCTTCCTATTTTAATTCCAGCTGGAAATTGAACCTTATGCCGAGAGCGTAAGGTAATCTTAAGTATCGTTATCAGTTGGAGGACAAAGGTGTCTGGATGCTAGATTCTAGGATAACAAAGAGATTGCAGGAAAAGGCCGTTCTTAGATCAGTAAACAATTACTATGCAATTTGTTATTTCTGCTAACTCTGCAAAATACTTGTAAATGCATTTAGTTATTTTGAGGAGCTCGTGGCTAAATAATAACAGCCGAGATTGGTCTGTGAATGGGTGACTATCTTAACATACCGAGACTCCTCCGTGCCTCGGAAAGCACGTTAAGCCGTTGGTCCCGGCTGTCATTTGTAGATCTTTGGCAGTCGTTACGGATAGTCAGATGCCAAATAATCTGACACCAGTCTTGCCAAGGAGTACCGTGCTACCCAATTATGGAGGGGTTGTGGAGGTCTGGTAGGCAGCCGCTCCACGTAAAATACTGGTAATCAGCTGAATCCGGTTTTTCTGAAAGCCGACCCCAATATAGTTGGTAAAAGGCTAGGCAGATGATGAAATGCATTTAGTTATTTTAAACCTTTTTCTAAACTTCATGCTTCACAAAATACAGACAAACCGACATTTCGTCTAAGTTGCTCGAACGAAAATTATCAGAAATTGATTGTGACAAGTGGCAAACGCGCGTTACAAATCAGCAGTTGGCTGAATGCGTTTTAAACAGTAGGCTGTTAAAAACTCATTCAACCAATCGCGCACCACTTGATTTGCATTTGGGTCGCAATTTTTATTTTTCTGAAACCAGCTGTTAGCTTCCCATCTAAGTTACCAGTTGAAAGTAACGTGCAAAAACTTCCAGACAGTGAACAAATAAATATCGAGTCTTATTCCTGAGTCTATGACCCATTTTCAGGTCACATGTTGGCCTCAAAACAAGAATATACGTACCTACCTAACTTCGTCATTGCTCACAAAAAACGGTTGAACTACCTATTGCACTACTGGGGTGTGAGCCACGTGAATAGAAATAATAAAAATATACCGAAAAAGTGAAGACTTTGATAGTAAGTACTTACCTAAATAGTGACGTCAAACTTTACAAGAAAGAGGAAAACTTAATTCAGATGAAGTCTTAAAAACACGGCCGAACAATAAAAAATTCTTATTTGCTGTTTCGTTCACTACTATTTTGAAATACTAAATTACGCACCTGAATGAGGGCGACGGACGACGGGTGGAAGGAAAGAATGAACATGATACAAGGGCAGGAATTAGGGTGGGATACCTGCCAGGGTTGCGGAATGTTTTCGAAAGAGTCACATTGCTTGAAAGCCTAAAATTGCTTGACTTGTACTTGGCTGGTTTTTCCTCATTGTTTCGGATTTGGCCACCTACAACCGATAATGTACAAAAAACGTTCACTGATATAAAAAGCAAGTACCTAGGCGCTGCCAGGGTTGTGAAATTTGTTCGAAAGAGTTACCGCGGCCCTGGAACGCAAAGGGCATTAGGAGGAACACGGATGGTTTTCAGTCAGTAAGAGTCTAACATTCCCTTTCGCTCCGCCCAGAGCGGAAGGAGTCATTTGATGATTTCCCATCCTAAAACAAAAGGGTGGGATCCTGATCCGAAGTGATCTTTGTCATCTGATACTTCAACTTTATAACCCAACCTTCTATATTGTTGCGGAATTTGTTCGAAAGAGTCACCGTGGCCCTGGAACGCAAAGGGCTTTAGAAGGAACACGGATGGGTTTTAGTCAGTAAGAGTCTGACACGTCCTTCCGCTCCACCCAGAGCGGAATCATTTGATGATTTCCCATCCTTAAAAAAAAAAACCTTCTATATTAGGGTCGCATGACTAAAACATCCCCAAAAAATAAAATTTTCATGCCTATTTAGGCTTTTGTTAAGAGAAGCGAAAACAGCAGCAGCTTCATAATCCTTGAAAGAAATCATATAAATTGAAATAAATTTCCGGTGTGCTTCGTACAAAAAGCAACTCATAAATTGATTTCCTCATACCGATATGTAGGTCCTATGTAGGTAATCAAATTTCACCGATGAGTACCTGTACCCGTACCAAGACGTCGACCTCCTTTACAGTAAAATGCGCGCAATCTCCTGTAGCTCAGTAATGAAATAACAGTAATATAATAAAACAGATTCCAAGGAATTCTGCAAGTTAAACGTATGAATAGGTACGAAAACAAGTGGGTGAATTTACTGCGAAGGAAGAATTCATAAAATGACGATGAATCTTTGTACTTACAAAACAGGTCTCCATTTGAAAATCGCCGAAATAATTACTGTGCTAAACGAGGTCCTCCTTCATAATTTGAGAACTGAAAAGCATAAAATAGGTACTAATATTAAGACAGAGGACTCATCAACACAGCAGAAAACTATCCTACCTACCTATATGTAATTCGACGTAGGTAATCCCAACTTAACTAAGTCTAAATAAATCTACTTCAGAAATAATTTATTTCTATATTCATCAGGTAATCGGAGCTTAGGATTATACATATACCCAAATCTGGGTAGCTTATCTACCTAGTAGATACTTTGTAGGTCTACGTTAAAGCTAAACCATTCTGGCTAATATCTAGCTTATAGACTTTAATAAATCTTATCTTAGCATAGCAAGTCAGACAGGTAGGCACAGTCTACAGCATTTATCATTTAATGCGGACTATACATGAAATGTCGTCAAATGGCATGAAGAAACACGAAACTTCGTACTTATTTCTATTTGATCAAACAGTTTGAACCAGCCTGTTTGATCAAATTACTTGAACGTGTACGGCCCGAAGAATAACATCTGATCTGCTCCACAAGTAGATATTCCAATTATTGCCAGAATCCTAGGTGTCAATATTATCAAGAAACTAATTTATCAAATATTTCTTATCATCCGTACTCTCTAGACAGACAGTCTGCTTGTTTAATAACTTTACCAACTTTCATTACCTACGAAATATTTCACAATGTGTTTGTTCAGTTACCTAAACCTAATAGAAAAAAAACTTAGTGGTCACAAAAATCTGAAAAACGCAAGCTTCTGTTGCATACAGTATAGATGACTATGGTCTTGAATGTGTAGCAGTTTGCGAACACCTGAATAGACTTTAACATTCTTAACTTTAGGATTTTAAGTTAATATTGACACTTGGATCACTCCGAGTGTGCCATATTCTTTAGACTTTTGATACCGAGTTAGGCTGTAGACAGGTAAGACGCTTCGTAGACACAACACACTAAGTCTAAAAGATTCCCTAAGGCAAAAGAAACAAACACTTAGATATGTGCCATATCGTATTTACCTACTCTCTCTAGTTAGCAAAAAAAAAACGTTTCGTCCCCCGAGGGTAGGAGATAGCATTACGTCTTTATACTATTGTAGTCTGCGACCTAGGTAGATACTCGATCTTGTCGCTAATGCGTGCACATTGTTTGTTTGTACTTGGATCTACGATTGGCAGAACGCCAATAAGAACTTGCGTAGGTTTTTGAAAGGTATTTGCTAGCCTTTTCGTTACCATGACCACACTAAAAAGTAACGTATGATACTTAAATTCAGCAAAAGTGTATAAGTACTTAGGTACCTACTTGCTCTTTTTTTTTATGGGAAATCATGAAATGACTCCCACTCTGGGCGGAACGGAAGAAAATGCCAGACACTTACTGACTAAAACCCACCCGTGTTCCTCCTAATGCCCTTTGCGTTCCAGGACCGCGGTAACACTGTCGAACAAATTTCATAACCCTGGCAGAATCTATGTTCTTGCTGCAGCTTTCCATATCAGTGAAAGATTTTTGTACATTATCGGTTGTAGGTGGCCAAATCCGAAATAATAAGGAAAAACCAACCAAGTAGGTACAAGTCAAGCAATTTCAGGATTTCAAGCAATGTGATCAACATTGTATTCTACACCTGCATGATCGAAGTAGGTACTTATACGATTAAATATCTTTCAGCCTTTTTTATTTTAAGCGTTTGATTTGTAAATTATCATTTTTATTAAAAGGCCCTAAAAGTATAAGTTGCAATGGAATTTAAACATTTCTTGTAAGACTATCCCCTCATTTCTGAATTAAGAAAGAAAGAAAAATACCTAGTTAAACAACTCCAAATAGGTACCAATTCAGAAACCAGCCCATAGAAATTTTTGTTACAAAAGTTGATAAATAGCTCGAATACTTCCATAGATTTTATTTTCTCTAGGTATTCATCTGAAGTAAGAATTTCTCTTTCAATTTCCATCACCAAAACTTTCCACAATTAATATTTTATAACAAGTAAGTAGGTACCTACCTTATTTTCCGCAAGAAACTTTTGAGCTGAGGTCTTGTTCCTATGAACTAAACAATGAATATTATAAATTCTCTCGTCAAAGTTGAGAACAAGTTGATCGACCAATAACGTTGGCAATAGGTACATCAATATAATAGGAACCAAATTATCTTTAGTTTTTGTGATTATTAACTTTTCTATCTAGGGCAAGGACTCTAGTTACTTACTCAGACTAGTTACCTACCTAAGTAACTATTCTTAATTGACATCATAAAACTTAAATGTAGCCATGTCCGGGATAAGGATATAGTTACAGATGTTTAGTTAGTTTACATTTAATGTTTTATGTATATTTTTGGGCTCCCAGTTACAGATGTTTTTCTGCTGGTCACAGAAAATCACCCACTAGGTCAGTCATATGATCTCAGTCAAGGCGGGCGGCTGCCAAGGGCGCAACCTTCAGGGGGCTCATTTTGCAGACCCACAGCTTATAGCAAGCTGCGCAGACATAAGTACACAATTAAAACATTATGCTAAAACAAATAAGTACCTGCAATTAGGATAGGCGCCCCCATAGATATTGAAATTATATAAATACAGACAGCGCCTCTTCTTTACACGAAAAATTGTGTCGAACCCTAAATAACTGATTTGTTATACCCATACGAGTACAATAACAATTATCGTGTTACGACTCTTCGGACTCCGGCTCGCGAAAAGCGGCCACAAACATAGAGAGATAGACAGAGGGCGCAGCCCGCGGTGCCAAACCAGCCAGGGCTTGTGTCAAAAGCTGATTTTCGGGTGTGCACCCGAAAAATGGGTGCATATTTTTGCAGTCCGGTTTTTTGGTCCTCTTGGCGCCTAACTAAAAAGCGGACGGTAAAGCCGAGGTTAATGAGTGAAACAAATTATTTTTTTCTGCTGACACCAAAAAAGTCATGATATTGCAGTATATTGGTTATTTGTTAAAACAACTATTCCTCATCTAGCACAGTACGTTTATGGCAGCTTAGCAGTGCCAACGATAATTAGAACTGTGCCCTTAAGGCGCTGCGCAAACTCGTTTACCTTTATTTTTTACCATTGAGACCTTTGCCACAGTCAGAACTTCGGTTTTGCGGCCCTGTTGGATTGGAGCTTGATTGATCGATCAAATTTTACTTAAGCTGGAATTAATCAGGCTGCCTTTGTCAGACATACAAGGTAATTGGTAATTATGGACGTTCCTTCAAATGGGATCTAGAGCTAATTTGCAACGATTTTGACCTCGATAACTTAACTTAAGGTCCATATTGGATTGTTTTCGAGGTATCGACTTTTTAAGATTTTTTGAAATTGTATGCCTCTCGACCAAAAACTATAAATGGTGAGAAATATAGGACGGATAGGTCATGAACGAATAAATTTAAAAAATAGCCATATCTTTGGAAATGAAATTGTATGAAACATGTCTTGGTTAATGTTCTTGGTTTACTCGAAATAAATGTAGGTACCTATGACACTTGACGTACAAATAACAGACACTTCCTTGTTCATTAAGCTCTCAGATTATAAAATTATAATCTGAGATTAAGCTATCTAAAATGGTAAATATCAGTTGACTACCCAGAGTGGAAAAGTTTTCTCATCATTTGCAACTTGTGGTCAGGACGTAGAAAATTTCAAAAAAATCTTAAAAACTTCGATAACTCGAAAACAACCCAATATGGACCCCTAGTTATCATGGTCAAAATCGTTGCAAATCAGCTTAAGTTAACCCATTACAAGGAACTCACTAAATTCCCAAACACCGTGTGTAAATGGCGTAAGTTTAAAAAAAAATCAGGTAAATTATTAAATTGATGGTTCATAAAATCCGCGGCGGAGTTGCTTCGCTTGCTCTTGCAATATTTTCAACCTTTTCTGTAGAAGTCGGCGAAGTAAATCCTATTTCTGAATGAATGCTCAACTAAAAGCAAAACTTGAACTATTAATGGGGTGCTCAAATTTCCGAGCAACTCTCCGCAACTCTCTCTCTGCAACGGTGCCCATGAACATTGTCCGAAAAAGCCAGTTGTCTTTGCCGTCTACGTACTCGGAACTCAAAGATAGGTTGTCAGCGTCCCCATGTCTTTTTTGCACCATGGCTACAAGAGTTTATCACACCTAGTTAAACAACCGAAGCCTATATAATAACTTTTTTTTTTGGTTATTAAGAGTGGAGCTCAGGCCAAATAGGCCCTTTTACAGACCAATTTGAGTAAAAAACAGAAGAATATACTCATAGCAGATATTATTATAAAAATAAAATTGGGATCAAATAATTCAAATCTAGCCACACGCGCTCCGGACCATATCAACGACGCTGACACTAAGCTGTACCTAACATGTCTTGACACAACTATCATAGTAAAATAACCATGTGGAACTGTTTAAGTTGCCCGAATAAAAGTAGGTAGGTGTATCTATCTACTTCAGCTTTGCTCCTTTATAGTGAAATTATTGGAACAATACCATTCTAAGTTCCGACCTAAGTACTAAGTCAGACAGAGGTAGATTACCTACCTAGTCTGTATATGTAGTTACAGATCTATATCGTATTAGTGAATTGACGCCATCTGTAGAGACACTAATGTCGTTATGAGTTGCTAACTATTAATCCTATTTAACATCCTAAGCCGTCCGTACCTTGCTGAATCGAATGTAAGCGGATCACTTCGAGGGGAATCGGTTCCAACTAGTGTTCAAAGTTAGTTATGTAGACCTACATTGTTTGAATAAGTATTCAGATACCTACCTATTGACAAACATTTTTTTTTTTTCACGGAAAGAATAAAAATACCTTATAGATTAATACCTGGGTACGTAGTCTCAGCCAAAAGTATTAATCTATAATGTAAATTAGTAGGTATTAACTTACACAGATCAAAACCGATTCAATAATCTCAAGAGTAAAAATCATTTGAATCGCCGGGGGAATCTAGTTACTAATAATAACTTCCAAAAGTCATCTATGCAGAAAGTTTACTTATTTAAAAACTGTTTTAGTTATAGATACCGTAGCCCGTGGGTCAGGACTTTCAATTCCCAGGGTCCGCTACGAATAAGATGCAGCGGTGCATCGATCGAACGCGACCTAGTTGCAGGTCAAACGGGCTAAGGGGTGCACCTACCTCCCTTCCTGCCTTGCCCCACTCCACCCACATTTGTTTAATCTGGATGCACTGGCAATTATGTGGGGGAAATATAGGTATGCTATTTTTCTCCCGTGTTTCAGGGTTAAAAGGGTGTGTGTTGTGGTAGATGAAATCTGAGTGGAGTATACTGTATAATTGTTTATCGAGCTAAATGGCGCAAAGGTGGTTGCTTTAAGTATAACATAACGCCTATATATACCGAAGGGTTAGGCAGAGGTTACGCCAGTTATGTTTTAAGTCCCATTTTGGTGGAGAGGCTATCGCCATCAACCATGTAGGTAAGTACAAATCCAAGGACCTCATGTTCAGTAGCAAGTAGCAACTCTTGCGACCACTCGACCAACGCGACGTACGTGGCAACAAGGAGACCAAAAGAGGAGTAAATTATTATTTTGGATTAATAGATTCTTCGAGTAGGTACCTTGACCTACGTATCTTGACTGCTAGTTTTGGTTAAACTGAACACACTAGTCAAATCTGCAATACTAACTGTGTTAAATTCCTACTTATGTAAAAGATAGTGGAATTGTACTTACCCAGGCACTAGGCAGGAACTTTACAAAATTTTACGGTTTTTAAAATCGGCTTAATCTGGGCGTGAATGTTGTGATGATTTGTAGATGAATTGATTGAAAATTTGGTACCTGACAGCTTCTGTCATTGAAATATTTCACTTGCAATAAATATCAAGTTATAAACAAAGAGGTAGGCCGCGGTTTTGTAAAAACGCTTTCAAGTGGTTCCTACTTAGGTGTCCTTCTGTCCAATTAGAGGGTTCGCCTGGGAATGAAAGATAGGTACCTTACCTAGGTAGGTAATAAATAAGCTGTAAACTTGCATAAACGTTTATTTTGGTACCTACTTATCTATTCTAAAAGTGCCGAAACTACTGGTCGTAGAAAGCTGAAGGGGGTTCAAACATTTTTCTATGGGACTGCCCCGGCATAGCCCCTCGTCGCCAACTTTGTTTTTTTTTTTTCAAAACCGCGTGCATTCAACAATGATAAAAATCATTATTTTTATCATTGTTCTCACTTGGCGACTTTACCTCCAAATATCTCGGCAACGTAACACTTTAGGGCACCGTGTTGCAATATTTTGTTTCTCCCTCTACCCATAGATATATACCTGATTTATCGCGCGCCGTGATGGGCGTTGGCGTGGGGGGGGGGCTTTACCACACAGGTTCTATCCCCTTAGAATGGGGAATGTAGAGAAGCACTTAAGTGGTATAAGGACGCACCCAACGTCCTAGAAATAGTCCTTCGGCATTAATGTAAGTCATGGCTTTTTAGTTCATGAGCGGAATTGCATCAAACTACGCGCGATCGTTATACAGGATTGATCACACTCACAATGTTTAATGATAAAATAACGGTTTATTGATTTGATTCAAATCAGTTACGAACTGTTAATAATAAAACAGTGGAAATTTTCTTATTGTTGTTACGCTCGGGTTCGAACACAATCACGCCTGGGGCCCTACTACGAAGTCTCAAAAAGATCTTGATTCCGCTCTAAGAGAGAGACGGAGCTGTACCTACATAGCGAATAGCACTATCCCTTTTACACCATTGGAATTGGATGGCATTAGCGTCATAGTAGGTCTACTGATTAAAAGCGATGATGTGGTCGACGACGGAGTACACTTACCTAGAGGTATCTAACCTATTCACTCTTTACTTAAAACCCCTAGGTTGTAGCTATCAGGAAATACAGACTCCAGCAGGGAATTCCATTCCTAGTAGTTATCTGTACCTACGGCGATACTCCACCGTTACCCACATGATGTCCACCATGTGCCGATGGCGCATCGCCTTAGGTGCGTCGTAGGGCGACGATGGAAAGCAGACTGTTACGGTATTTGATTGGATTTTTTTTAATTCCTTTTCTCAAAACCTAGAACAGACAAGACGCAGTTAAATAATATTGCTTAAAAAACACAAAAAAATGGCGGTGTAGACTGAAGTCAGCCTTTTAAAATCTATAATAAACAGAGACAACACTAATTGCGTGTGACGTCACTCATAAGTCCCACCAAATTGAATTGAAGCCATCCAGTACAAATAACATTTTGTGTGACAAGCATATTACATAGAAGTTATACTTTTTTGAAGTTAGTGTATAACTTCTGTTTCTCGATCATTTGTATTTATTTTTTCACAAATCGTTGTTTTAATATCTACTTATAAAAAAGTATTCATTCATTTAGATTATTCATACAAGTCAAATACCCTAATAGGGTAAACGATTTAGGTATCTTACCTAATTCTGCAATTCCGAAGCAAACTCCTGAAGTGTACCATTGCCGATGAGCTTCTTGGCTCGGATATGTCACCGGAAAATTGCAAACGCCGTAAGATTGTAAAATATCGCGTGAAATTGCAAACTACTTTTTTAATAAGACACGTATATATTGGAATTGGGTATTGGGTGAAAACGATTTTTCATAATAGGTATATCGAGAAATTATAATCTAAAAAAGATTTTTTACAATCTTACGGCGTCTGTAATTTTCCAGTGACAGTGATATAAGGAAAATTAAATGAAACAAGACTTTCATGTAATGTTATATTTCTGCAACCAGTACAAGCCGCATTGTTTTAGCAACACCCGAATTATTGCTTAGATCTATTCACTGAACGCCTGACTTTTCATTCCGTTTCTGAACCCCACGTGCATCACAACTTTTCAAAGTTGAAATTTTTCTCTCTTAACATTTAAATATTTGAGACAAACAGGGTTGAGTTACTTTTTAACATTTTTTAGACCGAGAAACCTTTCCATTTACGGCTTTCATACCTCAGTTGTGAACCAAATCAAATGTTTATTTCCTGTTTGCTAATTTCTAACCGGCAAATGTTTCTGCTAGATAATATATTTGAATTCATATTTCGAGATTCGACTCCAGTTTCCACTGTATCTTTGTGTATTTTAAGTTGATTTTTAAGTGGCCATTTTTATTACTATGCAATATAAAAGCATGGGGTGCAATGAAATTCGAACATTGTCATGTATGACATAGTTTATTGTTCCAAAACTTGTGAATTATCTCAAATTCTGAGTTCAAATAATAATGTAATAATAAAATATGTATAAACGATATTTCTTTCTTTATTTTATATTGTTATCTAAACGTCTCAAACCAGCGCTACTCAATCTTTTATATACTGTAACGGCTTCGCGATCAACTCGTGTAACTAACTTCAAAAATATTTATCAGTATCTAACAACTTGCCTATGACACACCACGAAACAAAATAAACTAAAATTATATTTACAAGCCTAACCTAATAATATTAAATAAATGAAATATTTCTTCCTTAGATTGAGTAATGCAGTTTTGGACAATCTTGAAAAATATTTTTTTTAGAGCATGGTACGCATTTTACATATTTTGAAATGCCCTATGTTGCTTTTTTAATGTATGTATGATTCGTTACACAAATATAACAATATTGTTGGGTCGAACGTAGAAAAGCAGATTTTTATTGTTTACTCTAGTCATTCTATTGCTATTTCATGTATATTCACAATCATTAACTACTTGGCAGACTTTTTGTTTTTTTATGATATAAAACTTATGTAAATTCTGCTATGTTGAAAATACATAATATGTAGGTCTATCTAGGTAAATGTTATGTAAGAATCGTTTTGTACAGTCCATACCATATGCATTGTTTAACAAATTTTTTTTATTGGCAACAAAATACACTTTTAATCTATATTAGAATAAGTGCCCATAAAATCACAAATAAAAGAAAGTCATTAAACACTCCAATATTTTCATTTATAAAATTGTCCCATCTGCACTTATTACTTTATCACATTGCACAACACTGTTCACTGTCTATGGTCACATTGTTTTTTTTTACCAACTTTGACACTTATTCTAACATAGACTATAGACTTGGCTTAAAAGAAGTTTAGATCATATCTGTAAGCTACTTTGCTATTATTTGTAAAGCACAATATTCTTCATAATACCTTACAAATTTCAAAGGGAAGAAGTAATACCTTGACTATTCCATACAATATAACAGTTATTTCTATTCTCTATTTAATTGACTTGACCTACTATTCTATTGCAGATACAATACTGATTTATGACATAAGTTTTTTTTTCTAAATTATATTTATTTACCTACATTTGTATTTTTCGTTGCATACTTTGTTGCCAATAAAACAGCCTATCGTTTTCGCTGTACACAATATTGTATATTTGCACTAAAACAGTTTTTAACACTGCACAACCTAACCCTTTTTATTGTCACTGTTGTGTTCACACATTGAAGGATGACATGAGGGGTTGAAGTGAATATTATAATCATATAAGTAATTAATCTTATAACTAAACTAATTATGTCCGTTGTCACTTACTCTAATTGTCACCTAAATAGATGCCTAAAATAAACACCGTGTTGGATACCAAAGCTCGACTCCGCACCCAACAGTGCAATAATATTTGAGCATTCATTTAGGTGACGTGGAAGAAAAAAACGTGTTGCGCCGACCCCAAGTGTGTGTGTGTGACCCCAAAAATGGGCATTTCGGGAGAGTACCTACCGTTTGAGGTCTGGCAATTTTAATTATGGAAGTTGTGTGACTAACCCTGTTTAAGAAAGCCTAAATTACTTACTGATCAGTAAATTAATCGTAGAAAGTTATGGTTTTGTGTGATCATTAAATTGCGCAATGAGATAAAAATCGGTAGGCTGCGATAAAATTTCTAAACATCATAAAGATGATAGTCACTAGCGGAGTTCGACATATTTTTAACTTGAGAACGGCTTAAGCGACTATCATCTGAGTGGCCCAATTTTCCTTCCCTGATCATAGATTTCAGACATCGATTTTAAACAACTTGTTACAAGACGCATCACCCATCAGACCCGTTAACAACACACTCATCACTGAATATAAATAAAAACAAATAAATAATATAAAATCATATTTTATATTTTTATGACAAACATCGAACATGAAACGTAATGATACACGTATCATGCTTTCTGAACAAAAAATGGGATGTTGCGTGATGCGTCCCACCGACGTAATTAAATACATTAACAAGTATATATTTTTTCTCTTTAATTTACTATAGTAGGCGCCAGATAATCGTGGAATAACGGTCATTGACCCACCTACAATTATTGACATTTTTAATTTGAAAAACGGAATTAATGACACAAAGCTGTCCCGAATCATCATCTCTCGTGATCCTTAACATTGTCTAATAATGAAAAACGATTCATATTTAATTGTTCAGGTACCTATGAACAGTTATTAGGGAAAGGTCAATATACTTTATTCCACATTTATCTGGCGCCTACTATAATACAGTTCATTTCAAGACTTTTCTGCTGACGCTGTAAACAAAACAAAATTTCTTTGTTCGGCTTTGTTTACACTATCGGGCAGAAGTATTGAAACCGACTATACTTTATTTTCATTTACATAAACATCGCATCGCAGTACTACAACTGTGAGAATGAACCAAACGATTATGGGATATCGCCATTTTGATTTTATCCCGAAACCGGCAACACGACCCTTCAGGGTACTATGTCTCCCTTCCAAATTCATCGTACGCCGCAAATTTGCAGCATAAATTAAAACGGCTAGGCCAGTTCTCGAGCAAAACGGTTCAAATCTATGCGGTCCTACAGTACGTGGTCTAAGGTAGGATATTCACTTCAACAGCTCATGAACGAGTGCCCGGAGTAATATGTGCTTCATGTGGTGCAGCGGCGGGGAGTCCGCGGCGGATGCTACGCCGGGGGGCCGGCCTGGCGCCGGATGATCACTAGCTAGTAGCGGTGCCGGTTCGGGTACATGTTGGGGTTCGGCACATTGCCCGACTGCTGCACCGGGTAACCTTGAGTTATGCTGCCCGGTTTCGCCGTCTGCACAAAACCTCTGATTACTATACCACCCAAGGCTACCTTTTGACCACCATTCATTTAAATCCAATTGGTTTTCAATCGCTTCGAAAACAGAACAACGAAATAAAGCTAGTTAAGATGCTTTGAAGATATGAAATCATGAGAAGAGCATGCAAACAAAAGCAATGTTTGATAAATTTAGACAAATGGCGACAATTTCCCGCCATGGGCAGTCAAAAGGCTGAAATAGAAACACACACACACATTTTTTTGATTGAATTTCTGGGGCATAATTACTATTTTTAGCAAGAATCACTCAATTAAACTGTGCTCATAATATTTTTTGTTAAAGAGCTATACACCGTGTAACAGAATAAACGCAATACCTCTTTAGGGGTCATTGTACTCATCATTATGAACAACTTTTACAATGAGACCAACACTGAAATCGCGAAAAAAAATCGACTGCCCCGTACATTTATGTGCGCATAACTCGACAAAATGTACTGAACAGCAGATTTTTTTTCGCGATTTCGCGGTTGGTCCTAAGTAAAAGTTGATCATAATGATGAGAAAATAACCCCTTAAGAGATATTGCGTTTATTCTGTTACACATTGATATATTTACAAAATAGTTTCACACTTTTTCGAGGAGAACAGAAATCCGAGTAGAATTATTTTTTATCCTTGAACTTCTCTTGGGTTTAAAAGTCACAATTATGCCCTAGTATCAAGAAGGGCAAGTTTTAAAAACGGACAACACAATTGCTCGTTGTCCTTTAAGCGACCTTTTACTTTGAGGTCAGCGACTATTGGTCGACAACTACGTTCTATTTGAAGGTATTTACACAAAATTGTGATCAATAAACCGAAAATATTATATTATACATTTCTATTTAATTTATACGCTAAAGCTTAATCTGCTCAACTCGTAAAGAACAACGAGCATAAAGATAGATAAAAAGGTCTTACAAAGTTTGCGAGTAGGAAAGCCGCTACGGTCTATTTGGTTCTGATATGGATCCAGTAGCATTAAAATTATATTCAACTTGTAACACAATGTTAAGGTATGCACACATTACGCGACGGCTGCAGTGGGTAACAGCACAAAGACGTAAGGCACAATTGGCACCGAGAACTTTCACGAAGTAATGCGGTCTATGAATTATAAGGCGTCGTCCTAATCTAAAGCGACCATCGCGCAAATACGTGATCGATGCGTTCGTTTGTTCGGCTAAACCGGGAAACGACCTCTGTTGGCGTGACGACGCGTTCGGGGTTGCCGGACGAATAATCTCGTCGATCGTGTATTCGCGTGATGATCGCTTTGTATTAGGACGACGCCTAATGGCGACATCGCATCGCAAAAACTCAAAGACGTCATCCGAAAAGTTTCTGAAATCCCGAAATTTTTGCGTTGTGATATCCCACCGCTTTATGTGTAAGTTACAGCTCTATGAATTCTTGTCGACCAGTCAAAGAATTGGTATTTATTGTGCATGCGACCCTCTGCAGCCTAGCTTAATTTATAAAATATTCTTATTTTATAGCTATTGGCATTCATTACAAGTTATAGCGCAGTTATACTTGGTCGTTTACCCGCATTCGAACACCATACGCTCGGACATTTGGACCGTACACCAGCTTTCGAGCTCCGACCAAGAGACTTGACGAAGTCGAGCCCAACTACGGACAAAATTCATCTAATTTCGTCGCCCAATTCCGTGACACTCAATTTGTCAGAATTTCAGGTGTGCAAAATCAAGTTAAGTCATAGAGATTTGGATACCCGAATGCGGGCTAACGACCAAGCCTGCTTGCTCATTAAGTTTCAAGCAATGACTAATATAAGCTTTTACACAAGTTAATATGGATTTATCACGTATATTGATTACAGTTTTAAGGATTTTTTTTTCTTGCTTTATTCTACGTTGTCCCACTGCCCGACAAAGGCCTTTGTTTACTTTTGATAATTTAATTTAGACGGCAAGCTCACATGACAATATGCAATTATTTAACTAAGTTATAACATGTTATCCTTCGCGAAAAACTTTTCAGCGCTGCTAATGATACCTCCTAGATAAAAGTATTTCATGTTCTCCTGACCTGGGATTCGAACCCAAGATATCACAACATCCTGCCATACTTACCCACTATAACTAGACTAGAATCGGTATTCAGCATTTTATAACCTCAAGCATAATATGGCAGAGCACCTTTTTATATTTATTCAGTTATTTGAAATAAATATGTCACCAAAAATAGCAAACTCCGTAAGATTATAAAATAACTTGAGAGATTGTAAAAAAGTATTGCAAATGTTTAGTTGACAATTTATCTCGATATTTAACATTTGCAATACTTTTTTACGCATCAAAATTTGATAGTCAATATCTCTCGAGAAATTTTGGACTGACATAAACTGGCGACCAATCAGCTTCTCTGGTCCACAATTTATTTGTTTTGGTGTGATAGTTAAATTGGAAACTTTGCCCCTCATTGGTTTTTGTTTTCTCTGAATATACCAATGAGAGCCGTGCTTCCAGGTTTACTATCACACGAAAACAGATAAATTTTAGACTGGTGCTCTGATTGGTCGCCATTTTATTATAATCCACAATTTGTCGGATTGACTTCGAGAGATTATAGACTATCAAACTTTGATGCGTAAAAAAGTATTCCAAATGTTCAGTTGACAAGTTATCGTGAGTTATTTTATAATCTTACGGAGTTTGCTATTTTCCGGTGACATATATACAACGTGTAACATAATAAACGCAATACCTCTTGAGGGGTAATTGTAGTCATCATTATGAACAACTTTCACTATGGGTCCAATATAAAAATCGCGAAAAAAAAATCGACTGTCCACTACATTTCTGTGCGCATAACTCGACAAAATGTACTGAACAGCAGATATTTTTTTACGATTTCGGTGCTGGTCCCATAGTAAAAGATGTTCAAAATGATGAATACAATGACCCCGTTAGAGGTATTGCGTTTATTCTGTTACACATTGTAGGAACTAAAATCAGTGTCTAACACAAAACGCACTTATGTACATTCAGCTCTTTTTAATCATGCATAAAGCTGCAACTAGACATGGCTTACGTAAAAAAAAAACAACGGGTTGCTCTCCGGGAGTGCAACCCGGCAGAAGTGAAAACTTGAACATTAACGTTGTGCATTTTTTATATTTTGGAATGGTTTGGGAATAATTTCGCACGAATTGCTTTAATTATCAGTATAAAAGCACTATCATTTATGTGGTAAAATACTATTTATTGCGCTATCGTACACAAACATGACAATTTATATTACATATAAATTTAACACTTCAGAACTTTCCCTCCGTCTTACGAATTTTCACGTGTCCTGTTGCGAGTTTAACATTTTTTACTCATACCAAAAAGTGCACAACGCCGCTAAAAAACGTTTCACTTCAAAAATGTCGAGTTTATCGTTAATGGCAAGCATATGGCGGCATCAAAGCCTTGATTTCACATTGCCAGATAAGCCTGAGAAGCTATATTCCAATTGGTCGAATCTAGGGTTTATCCACACACAGTTCCTTAACAGTAAACCATATCATATCACAGCCCAAGGCTAGCAAGATGCAAATTAAATGTAGCAAGATTCAAAATTAAACAGGGGTTGAATAGGTAGGTACACATATTTTAATACAATAGTCAGAAAATATATATAATAAATAACATGAGCTTCCATAAACTATACAGAGCACTTATAAGGATAGGTTAAATCTGGCTTTTATACCACAGCCCAAACCAAATTAAAAGAATAACTACATAATATATAGAGAGATAGATTGGTATCAAAAATTGTGCAATCCCTTGGATTTTTAAGCAAGTTAAAAACAAAAAAAAAGAGCTATTTATACTAAAGCTGGAAAAGCGTGTACCTGCATGTTGTTGTGTTGCGGCGGCGGGTGGATGGACAGGTGGCGGGACACGGGCGGCTGCGCGTACGACACGCCGCTGCTCACCGACGGGTGGTGCGCCTCGCTGAGCCCGATGAGGACTTGTGGCTGACGACAAGTTGTGTGGGGATATTGTTCAATATGAGAGTTTAAATTAACAAATTAAATAAACTAACAACATAATAAAATATAGCATAGAAAAAATCGTCTTCAATGTTTTCAGCCGTTAATGTGCCCAGGAAACTGGTGACATTGCCACGTTGTATGGCAATGCTTTAGCATATGGCCAAATTTTAAATTAAATTGTCAAAGAAATTTTATCACAAGTTTTTTTCGTGTAATCAATTCATTTTTTTTTATATTGTTTCAAATTAAGCCCACAGTAACCGCATTGTAAGTGAACATTTTAAATAGGCGTTACTCATAGTTAAGATGCTGCATATACGTGGCTGATACATAAATAGTCCTATGAGTTTATCGACCAAAATAATTGACTTCAGGATCCCATTTATCAAATCGAATGGTAAACCCATCATCGCAGCCTTATCAGTCAGTTGCCTACTTCGACATACACTAACTACATGACTACATCTACAAACACCGAACCTGAGCGTCTTTCTTCTGCTCCTGATGCTGCTGTCCATCCCTATTCTTCAACATATCGAGGTACATCTGCGGCGGCTGCGGCGCGGGCGTATACATCAGATTCCCATGATGCGGGGTATGCGGGGTGTGCGGGGTATGCGCGTGGTGCGGGTACAGCAGCGGAGGGGGACGCTCCCCCACCACGCCCACGACGCCGGACGTCGGCATCGCGTAGTACGCGGTAGATTGCACAGATTGGCCTCCCACGTTTGATCCGTATTGAGCTGGCTCTGAGGATTTTAAAGAGTTATAACTGACGATACCAATGCGTTTGTCGCACAGCGATTATGTTTGAACTACTATACTAAATTGTAAATACTTATTTACAATTTTACTGAATTTTAGTACTAAAACGCCACACGTGAACATGCAAATGTTAGAGAATTATTACAACAAAATAAGTAATGGTGAGATAAATGGAGTTGATATTGGATATTAAGAATAAGTATTAGATCATTACTATGATGAAAGTTATGCTTGTGGAAGATGTTAGAGGTAACAAAAGTGACAACAAAAATGTCTGTTATTGAAGACGTATCGAAGAAGAAGAAAAACTTCGCCGGCCTCAAATAAATTGGTATAGGGTCAGGAGAAGAAAGAGTTAACAGAAAAGAGAACCAAAGCATGAGGATGAGAAGCGACAGACATAATGACAGTGACCCCTAGTCAAACAACTCACTGTTCCATAGCACTGCGCGGGCCATCTGACGGTTCATTCGGCCATCTTGGTCTACCTCTGCAAAAGATTTATATCATACATATTTTACAATACATTACATAAATAGGTACAAAATATAGTGAATCTATTTAGTGTCTAATAAAATATTTTTTTTATTGTAATAAATAAATGTAAAAGACGTAAATATAACTATTTGATTTGGGGCCTTATAAGCTTATGTGTCTTGGTATAACTCCAAACTCGACGAGTCTGTTAACAAGTGTCAAAACTAATATATATATAGATAGATAGATAAGGCCCTGAAATTTTAACTGTAATTCGCTACGCACTTCTAAAAGTGACTCAAAATATCTTCAACAATGAGAAATAACTCACTATGATCCGAATAAACTTGCTGATGCTTCATCTGTGGCTGATGCAAACGTTGGGCGTAGAGAGCATAAGTCGGAGAGGGGCTCCTAGGCCTTTTCACTCCTCCTTGTATGGGACCACGCACTATCGTCTGCTGTTGTGGGAACAACATGTGGTTTGAGTGCTTATGCTTAAACAAAGGAGAATAAACACGGTAATACAAACAGGTGCAACTAGTGGAGTGGTTCAGTGATGGTTGATGGACTAACTATGAGGTTGTTAGCAGGAGGTCAGAAGGTTAGAGATGAAAACTGAGCAGTTCAAAGTGCCGGTGACCTATAAAATCCAAATACAAAAAACATGTAATTATTTTCATATTATGTACAATTAAAAGTGAAATTATTTACATGTTCCAATGTCAGTTTTTATAGTTTTGATACATTCTTCCTGTATATTTTTCTGGACATAAATAAATAGATTGGTAGTAGAGAAGGCTTCTGAGATTAAGAATGCTGCCTTGTGTAGTATACAATATAGAATACTTGTTACCTTTTCTAAAAAAATTGTTTCAGGGAGAATACATCAAAATAATAGCATAACAACTGGAATATGCAGATTACAAAAGTTTAAAAAATGAGATTTCAAAATGTGAAGTGCACTCAAATTAATGTAACTATTTTCACCCAGTGCAGTTTAAAAGATATTATTAGTAAAGAAGCTAAAAAGCACTCCAAATTATGGTGATGCACAAACTTCATGTATTTAATTAAATTACTTATACCTTGTTCATCATATGGGATGATAATGGTGGTGGACGTCCCTGATTTTGTTGCTGTTCTTGTCCCGTTGATGTGGGCATTGGGAACATAGGGATCTGAATGTTGCCCATTGGCTGCATCTTCATGGATTGCATCTCGCTGGAAAAGTCACTGTGTTGCCATTTTTGTTGGTCATTAGTTTGTCTACAGAGCGGTAGTGGTTAGTAAGTTTTGGGTTAGTAGGTTGTACGTTGTTTTCTTAGAAACCTGTTGTTAGGTACAGGTTTTTTGCAGGTTATTTCAGGATTACTAGAGTATTTACAGAACATTGATGCTTCTACCATTTATTTTGACATTTTCACAACACTAGCAATTTTTTTCAATGCCATTTTGTCGTTGTGCGAGTGTTTGATACCTTTGTTCTTTATGAATTAACAGATTTTTTTTCTCCTTGTAAATTGTTTTTTAACCATCTTTTCATTTATCCAATTTTAATAGCCACTTCTCACTCACTACAAATTGCCATACACTACAGGTGGCCATAAACAAAAAAAAAAAAACAAATTGAATTAAGAACAATCATACAGGGTTCCCATACTCACTTAGTTTCCTTTTGTTGCTGTCTCTTTCTTATCTCATCTTCATTTAGTACTTTCTTTAGTTGCATGAACAGTTGTTGTTTCTCTTTCTCAAGCTGTTTTAGTTTCTGTTCCAACTGTTCTATTTGTTCTTTTGTTTCCTCTGAAAATTATTTAAAAACATTGATTACTAATTGTTGTGCTCTCTCCATAAGAGAGACCTTGCTAAGAACCTCGCTGATCTTACAGAGATGTGATTGACTTACCCGATTGTAGCCTTAAAGTAAGCTTTTTAATAGTTATTATGAGTTACAATAAAGGACAATTTTATAAATAATCTTACCAAGTGTCATGACATCCTGTCTCTCCCTTGCTTCTCTTTCTTTTCGGAGTCTCTCTTCTTCAACCTCAGCTTCATATTCTACAAAAACAAAAATGTTTATATTAGTGTCTAGCCAGTATGTTCTAATAAATGAATGTTTCCCTTCAAAAGATAAACACTCTTAACTTATGAAAGATTTTCAATGAAAGAGAAAAGTGAAATGAAACAACAAGACAATAATTTATTTCATATTTTATATGAAAAACACAATATAATATCAGATCTATTTAATTACATTAGAGGTAAATGTGAATATACATATACTTTTGTTAGTTTTTAGATTAGAGTTACCTTCTTTCTTCCTTTGCCTTTCACGTATAATATAGCGCTTTAGGGCGCTCCACATTTTCTGATCTGCTTCATTTTGCTCCTCTACTGTAGTTGAAGTTACAGCAGGCATCTTGTTAGGATTTCAACACAAAACCTCCATGAAATAGGACGGTTTGTAGCACTTTTCTGTACTATTTATGACTCCGAAAAGGGCATATATACATAAAGTGTTTAATACTATGCATATATTTTGGGTTTACGAGGTTCTATTTTATCATTTTCTGGTTATTTTGAAGGTTTCAAGATTTATTTGCGGTATGTGTACGTATTTGACAGTCTACTGGGTCAACGACAAGACCCTGACTCTAGAGACATTTTTTTTAGTCTATGGTCGTTGTCGTCTTTCACTCTACTTTCTAATCTACGCGAAAGACTCACAAGTCACAAGTCTGTCTATTGCAGGACGAGGAAGTGCTGAAGAGCTTTATAATAATTGTACTTTGTACACTATTGTACAGTGCACAGTAACCGGCAACTTCTTGAATAAAAATGTCCCCTCATGAAAAAGTGTCCTTGCTTTACATATTTTCCTATTAATTAGTGTTAATGATTTTTGCCTATTTCTTTATTTCTATATTACATTAAACTTCTCTTTTTCTATAACAGACGTTTTATTACAAGCGTAAACATTTCTGTGATATTTTGCGCAAAATAATCAACTACAAATTGGTATTACTGGACGACTTTTTCTGTGTCAGTGTCAACGTCATCCTTAGCCCCCCGCCCCCCTTGAGCCTCTTTCATTCAATGTCCCCCGCTGTTTCTGATAATTCGATATCACTGATACCAGTCGAATATTATTGCATGTGAAAATATGCGGCTTTTATAAATAACTAAGCAAAACTTTTCGTTTCTGACATAAAATTTATCTTGTAACGCTCAGTGATCTCCAGAAAACACGTAAAATGGACGGACCATCGGGACCTAAGAAGAAAATGAAAACGGTAAGTGTAATATAATATTTTATTTACTGTAGTACTACTGTGCTATCTTACAATTCTCAAATCCGTGTACATTAAATCAATTTTCCTTATCAGTGTTAATTGAACCTCGCATATTTTTAATTTTGAAGATATTTTAGTAAGACGTGGATGTTTTGCTACGAAACCTAGGCGTTTAAAAAAGTTAAAGAAAAATGTTAAAGTGGAGATTAATATCGGTGTCTTCTTATGAGATCATGTTATGACGAGTGTCGTATAAACAATAATTCACAATGCAGATCTTGATTCAGACTACAGAGTACTTAACACAGAGTGTTATGATTGAAGTTATCATTCAACATTTTGTTGCTATGAGAAGCCTAGTTCGGTTGGTGGTAATAAGTAGTCCAAACAACCAATTAGAAATCACCTTCAAACAATAATGAGATAGTGAGAATGAATCTCTTAGAAAATCAGGTTCATCCTGCTTACCAGGTTAAAATCTAATTACATTCTCTATTTATTTCTTAACTAACTAACTTTTTACGACGCCGTCGGTCTCTTAGCCTATTCCATAGGAACCTTGAAACCAGAATAAAAAGTAGGTCAGCAATGAAAATGCAGCTTGCTATCTGTGTTTTTTTTAATCAGATCAGAGCTTCTTACAGACAAGTAAACAAACATTTTTTCACCTTTCTAGTTAAGATTTCCCATACTGTTACGATTTTGGGAAAAAGGGATCCATAAATACCCAGGATACTATGTAATTAAAAACACTCGAGTTTGATTTTCCTGTATCTCAAAATTTTACCCAATTTATAATTAGATCATCTTCCTTGGCTCTCTGCTTAGATGCATCTGAATGGTATTTTTTGTTTTGTTAAATTCTACAAATGGGCTTCTGCTAAGCATTTGCATCACAGGTTTCTCATGTTTAACACCATGGTCAAATGATCATGTTTGAGAATGTAAGTCATGGAAATATGAAGAAGTTGACTGTTGTTGGAACCCTGTTATTGTGCAAAAAACCTTCAAATAACAAGCTCTAAGAATTGAACTTGGTAAGGATGTGGTAAGGTTCATTAACCTTTTGAACGCCATTGTCATGTATACATGACAAGCAGGCGCGTGCCCTGTACGCCAAACGACACAAATACGTGACAAAAAGTACGGCGAATTTGTGGCTTGGCGTTGGGGGTACGCCGATGCGTTTATGCTCTGGCGTTCAAAAGGTTAAATTTGATCCTACTCATTTTGTTTATTTTGTACTAGCTTTTGCCTGCAAATTCGTACCAGCATATGCCCGTTCCCGTAGACATTTCAGGAAATACTCTCAGTGCTGCACTACTCAAGGAACCTGCATGCCAGCTTTAGTACAGTGCAGTACTTTCAACTGTGTATTGTCTTTCAGTCACTCAATCACTCAGTAATGGAATAATTTTATATATTGATGATTTGTTATTATTATAAGCCTATAGTGTCCAACTGCATAGCAATGGCCTATCTTGTTTCTTTATATTTTATTATTTCTTGGGCAATCTGAACCTAAACCTGTAGGAGTTGAAATCCTATGGTCTCGCCAGTTCCTGATGTTTTTATTATAGTAGGCGCCAGATAAATGTGGAATAAAGTATATTGACCTTTCCCTAATAACTGTTCATAGGTACCTGAACAATTAAATATGAATCGTTTTTCATTATTAGACAATGTTAAGGATCACGAGAGATGATGATTCGGGACAGCTTTGTGTCATTAATTCCGTTTTTCAAAATAAAAATGTCAATAATTGTAGGTGGGTCAATGACCGTTATTCCACGATTATCTGGCGCCTACTATAGTGTGCACCAGTTTATTGGTCTCCTGTCCTCTATAATGCTCTCAAACATCTCGGTAACTTTAGTTATAATGCTAGCAAACCATCTTTGCCTCTCTGAAGTTAGCTGTTTGTGACGACCGCGCAGGTGCAATCGCGCAAAAAAGTGTTAGAGCGTAAAAATATCTTTGTTTTGTACGTAAGTATTATGTTTTTTTTACTCACTTGAATAAAGTTATAGAAGCAGTTTGCGATTGTAAGATAAGTAGGTAGAAATACATAAGAAGGTAATAAGTATAGGTAATTGAAAGTGAGGGATTGTGTTCGCACCAAATAAATGAAAGCTAAATTTAAAGGTACATGCACTCACTTGAAGTATAGCCAGCTAACTCATTGTCGCAGGTCGAAGGTGGATCACAAACACAGACACAAGTGGGGGCACAGCGCATTACCCAAACTAGTTCAATATAAAGTTTATTAGTTAATATAAAGTCTTTTAGTATTTACTCACTATCGCTCAAAATTTCCGAAACTCCTTCCATAAATAAATTTGTGGGGCCATTAAAGGCATTAATAAGATGATAACAAAACAATAACAAAAACAACTAATTAAAAATAATAACAATGTGTAACACTTATGACATCGACAGTCTTATTGTATTGAGCAAGCGAGACACAAGTAAGCATCGAACGTATACGAGCGACTGAGACGACACTACACGCGCCAGCTTCCGCGAGACCGCGCATGTGCGGTGTTACGATCGGTTGTAAAATAGACTACTGCGCTGCGAATTGTGACGAACTTAAGAGTGGCAAACTTAAATGACTCTTAGTATATTCAACTACCCTTCCATTTGTGCCACCACCTCTTGACTGGCTGCTGCCTGGTAACAACATGATGGTCAGCAGGCATGGCAATGGTTATAAAGAACTTACATAAGACTGATTCATGACTGATTGTCATCATCACCAAAGAAACTGATGGTTAATTACTTATTTTTTTTATTATTGTACATTTTAAATGTATGAAATCTAAAAAAAAAAAATACTTTTTAGATTTTCTTTTCTTTATTAAATTAATTGTAAAATCGACATTGTAGAAAAAAACTTGCCAAGTTGATAGTAGGGAATCATATTTAAAAAAAACGATTTTTCAAGTGTTTCATCATATTAATACGCTCAGGAAAGATCGAAGCTCTCTGTTCACTGGTATTCTCAAAAGACACATGCAAAAGTCATGGACTATTCTGCAGTTCTGAAATGTCTCTCACTTCTTTTATAGGCCAACTTTTTAGGGATAGGAACTTGGCCTTTTTCACATTTTTGTTTCATAGGGTATATCATGTCTTTTTTCCAAGTAATTTCTTTTAAATCGAGAATAATGCATTTCCCTGATTTATTGCTTCAAATGTTTTCAAGATCTGCTTACATACCAAAATTTTTACTTTTTACTGTTGTGAGAATCAAAAAAAAATAAATTATAAGCTGATCCGACCCTGATTTCAACCTTATAACTTTGAAGAAATGCCCTGTTCCGATTTTTTTCTTCAATTGTAGCCTAGGACCTATCCTCACAACAAATTGAAGTTTCTAGCATGACTGGAAGTGCCCCATAATTTTTATGAGTCAGTGAGTCAGTAGGAAAATCCTCCTCATCGGTTTAACCTAATGTTTTGAAACTTTCCAGTAATTTACAACTAGCTGATAGTAATGGTCAAAGTTTAATTAAGTTGTGATTATTACAAGCAAAGTTATGAGGGGGGTAAAAACAGCTCGAAAATTTTTTCGTGTAATATACAAACTGCGTGCGTTAGGCTGGAACTTGGCTTGGCGGACTACCGTGCACCTAGAGAACTATTGTCTGTATATTTTTCGATTATTTAATAATAATATTGCATGCAATCAATTAATTAGCAATAATTTTCTTATAAACAACAGTCTCCAGCATCCATCAAAGCTCACCTATAGCCGAATTTAACCTATTGGTTGCTTGACCTACATACATCTCAACTAATTCCACTATATGACATGGTTTTATTTGTGCTGTTTATCAGCCCATAGGAACCTATCACTAATTCACCTGAACGTGTGCACTATCAGCAACCGATAAGTGCTAACAACTGTGGTTAGATAAGCGGTGTTTTTAGTACTTTATGGGAATTATTACTAATGTACGCGATGTGTTTTTTTGACATAGAATCGAGGTGCCATTCGATCTTTGGCGCAAGGCAGTCCCAATTCTTGGTAAGGTGGAGTGTTATGTTATGACGGCCTACTAAAAAAATCCGGTCAAGTGCGACTCCCACACGAAGGGTTCCGTACCATAAACCGAAAAAAAAACACGTATCTTGTATGTATAATTTGTTGTTATAGCGGCAACACAGTTTTCGAAAATTTCAACTAGCTACCTGTTACCGTTCTTGCCCGCTGACAGAGAGACGGACAGCGGAGGCTTAGTTATATCATTCAGTTGGCTGCCCTTCGGATACGGAACCCTAAAAACAAAGCCCATCCTCAGCACATGAGAGCCAGAGCTTCCAGAGCATTGGTGAAGCACCAATGTAGTCTTATGGGGCTCTAGACAAAGTGACAGTTTATCGGCCTCAGTTATAGTCGAAATGCCACATGCCATACATTTTTGAATTTTCGAAAATCGTTATCGCTGATTGAATGTTACTTAGTCCTGAAGCTCTGGTGTTTCTCCAGTGCTCATACGCCGATGGCTTCTCACAAAGTTCTTTTCTTCTTCTGTGGTGACGAACAGACGATTACAATTCCATGCTACCGCTGTCCTTCCCAGTGTAGCAATGTAACGCCTCGTAGCCATCTTCAGCCAGCGGGTTAGGCTTCTTCCAATACCGCTCTGAGGACTCCTTTAATTTCTTCATTTTAGAAGGAGTAAAAGGAGGTTTCGGTCCTCCCAGTCCTTAGCCTCTGTCGATGCAGGCTGCGCAGCCGACACCACTACACTAACTAAAACATCGAACGTAAGTTTCATTAACGAGTCAAAATAATGACTATGATAACAGAAAATACTCACGTTATCCTAATCTGTTAATAACGTAATGAGTGAGTCATTGTTTTTATCGTTTCATCAAAAGGTTCGTAGCCGGGCCTTAATGAATGCTAGCTTTTAAAACTTCGGCATGAAACTGCTGAACAGATACGTCTGATTCTCTGAATATGTATCATATTCTTTTCGTTTCGTGATGACCTTTATATGCTCTGGATAACTTTCTTTCAATATCGCAGTAGGAAATTGCAGTTCCACGTCCACAACTTGCGCACCACAGTCGAAGTTATTTTATTATGTAAGTACTGTTACTGAATAAAAGGAAAGATTGGGCCATTATAGTTCGTACTGGGTGTATGGCTTGTAGTGACGTAGCATATCTGGAGATTGTCGTGTTTGCGAACTTGCTTTCTGTTTTTGTGGTTAACCACAAACCGCAAATTAAATTGTTATTGGGTCTGCGGTGTTTGCCTCAAGTCAAGATTGCGTAGGACAAAATTACTAAAGAACCCTGTTTTTGCGAGCGAAGGACCAATAACTGTTGTTGTGGTTACCACGACTGGAATTATCAGAAAACAAATATAATTATTCAATTAAATCCACAATAAGAGAAGACCATAAAGCCAAACACATATACTTAATATATAATAAATTAAATCCTCAATAAGAGAAGACCATAAAGCTAATAAAAGACTGATATCACTGTTTGTTTTTGCTTAATAGGACCCGGAAAAAAATTGAGGAACATGATTTTAGGAATGATTTTAACCGATATTTTAACAAACCTTGTATTGCAAAACGTATCATTGTTTTAGGCTAAAAATATTATTTCCTTCATGTACCTACGTTCAGTTAAATTAATGAAAATAAGATGTCCTATTTCTTACATTAAAGACCATTCGTTGAAGTACTCCGACCTTACTTGGCTCTGGACTTCAGAATAACATCGCCTTTTTGTTTCATTTAATTTTCAGCCTGCAAACTTGAACAAAGCGACCAAAAGTCGGCAGCGAACTAAATAAAAAATCTTGAAAGGCACGAATAAATACTCCCCTTAAGTGACAGGCTTGACCAGTAATGCGAAAAATAGGTAGGTAGTAATACAAAAGCAAAAAGTATTATTTTCCGGATACACAACAATCATTTTCTAACAAAACAAGGCTAAAATGCAGTGCAACTGTAATTTCGTTCAATAAACTACTTCCATTATTTACTAGCAATTTAAAATACAGTATCATTCAGCTAGCGCGCCAGTGTTGTGCACAACGGCGCGAGGGACGTGCGTGTTGCTGCGTTCGTTCTGTAACCGGATTTTTTCGAACCCACCCGTTCACGTTTGGCGGGAAAGTTTTATTTGACATTTGTTTTTTTTATTGCAAAAATGAGTTTGGAGCAAAGGAACAAGAAGGTGACGGACGTCTTCGAAAAATATAAAATTGCAGAATGGGGAAATGGCCCTAAAAGAACGGTTAGTAATACGACTTTATAACTTTGCAATACTTATGTTTATCTTTTGTAAAATATTAAATACGAAAATAATTGGGAAAATTAGTTACAAAATAATGAATGTATTATATTATTTTATAACCACTTCTGTTAGGAATGCTGATTAAAAATATATTGATTTGTTGTCCAAAAATATGTAGACTGATTAGGTACGTAATCGCGGAAAGAAATTGTTAATATTTTGATTTAAAAACGCCATATTTATATTTTGATTTAAATTACTTGAATTTTATACCGAGAATGTAATATAATATGTATAATTAATACTTTTTTCCGCTTTGATTCATACTAACATCATGTGGATAAATGCTGTCTCTGTTTACGTTGTTACATTAAAACTAATATAAAATCAGCTAATAAAATATCAGCTTTCTATCCGGTCTTAAAATTTTAACTCTACTACTTTCGCTCAAAAAGTTATTAAGTTTAATAAAATTATATTAGTGACAACATAATGTTCTGCAGTAGCTAAATCACCTTGTAGTGCTTTTATTGTCTAGATGAAAATTAGATTCATTTGCGAAATGAAAAACATATAAATTTATTTACTGTGGATAGGTTTTATTTATGAACACTAGCATCTGCCAGCAACTTCGCCCGCGGAAATTTTCCGAAAGGCTACTCACAGGATAAAAATAAATACCCTATGGCTCTCCAGGGTCTAATCTATCCCTATGTCAAAATTCATCAATTTTGATTCAGCAGTTTAGGCGCATCCGAATTTATAATGTAGGTAGATTCGATATGTAAAATCAAATGTTAATCTAATTTGATGATAAAATATAGCCGTAAATAATTTTCATTTATAAATATTAAGACAATTTTCATATAGCTGTATTTTTTGTGGTTGTGACAAATCGTGATAAGAATTTAACTAAACGAAAATTAATTACTTCGTTCTATTTTTGTCGCATTATTTGCGGTCTTTCATTAGCTAAGTTTAGTATGTATATGTAGTCATATAAAAACGTCAAATCAGCACTTTTTGAACGTCTAAATTTACGTAAGTACATTTTAATTCAAAAAGAAATATCCAATTAATATTTACTAAATCAGTCTTCCAGACTAGCTTCTTACTTTGATTCCTATATTTAAGTTAACGACTTACTTATGCCTATATTTTGTAAAAATTAAAGAAAAATTTGTAAATTGTGGGAAATTAGCGTTGTCAATTAAATGGCAAAAAAACCAAAAACCGGTCAAGTGCGAGTTTAACTCCTGCGCCGAGGGTTCCGAACCTACCCATTATACCGCCATAATAAAATTGGTTACATTTTTGGGAACAGGTGACCTAGCAGGTCCACCTGTTCCGGGGAGAAAATCGGTAGTAACACACGGACAGATAGGCGGAAAAAACAGTGATCTTATAAGGGTTCCTTTTTTTACCTTTTGAGGTATGGAATGGAACCCTAAAAATGAGGATTTAAAAAAAAATATTGAAAAGATACTAGATACTAGATATTTCATTTGATGTATCTGGCCTCATCCCGAAACGAGATTCATCGGAAAAGCATAAACAACACCAGTTTTCTTACTCCTAATTTCTGTGTTCGCGAGCTCATTGTAAACGGACCCTACGATGGTCTCAGGTGGAACTCTCAGCGGCCTTCGGGAACGCATACTCATTTCATGTAAACGATTTCGGATGGTTTGGTCGCTTATCAGCAAGCCTGAAGAGCTGTGGAGCCTCGTAGCCAACATCATGGCGGTCATGGTACGATTCTGTCGAGCAGTATTTTGGATGGTACCGGTCATGTCTGCGAGTGGTGATGCGAGATCGTTTTCCATGTCGCTCGGCCACGCTGCCCGTGATACGATAGCGTATCCAGAGGCGGCTCATGACGCTCTGTGTAGTGCCAAGAGCGACAGCCACATTACTTTGCCTGGAACCAGCTTGCATCATTCCGATGGCTCTCATTTCTTCTCGTGTCATATGATGTCGTGGCAATTTTTTCAATTTCGATGCAGAAATTGTAATGGTTTAGTAAAAACGCTATTACTCAATTTTGTAGGAATCATAGTGATAGTTGATTTTCTAAAATTTAAAGAAAATTCTTTATTCAAATAGTGAAATTCATTCAAAAGAATCAATAACGATCCAAAAAAGTTAAAATAATAATCCTCAATTGCGGCGATACTCTAAAACGTACTTGATCCCTGGACACTTTTGATGTGTACCTATGTACATATGTGACAACTGGCTGAAAAAGACACATGGGGCTAAAATGTTGTGGCAGAAGTTGTCCATAAGTGGGTCTATTAGTCAAACATTAGCCACTTGTGACTGATGAAAAAAGTAATATCTGGCTTATAATAGGGAATACGCATGAAAAAAATTATAAATTATAAAATTTATTATCTAAACAGTTTATCTAGAAAATACAAAAATATAATACTAACAGTGAAAATAGAATCGAAATTGACCGAACAACAAACGAGATATAACCATATTAAACAAATATATCTGTCCCTCTCGCGAAAACGCTGTTTTGTATGGCAGCCTGCTGTATAGGCGACACAGTATTTGACGTCACAGTTGGTATCGGACTTCTTTTTCTAATTGTCAACTTTGAAGCTTAATAACCTTATCGCTGATGAAGGTATTTTAAAAATTCTTTCATAATTGTTTACAAGAGATAATAAGTATTTTATTTTGCAAATAAAAAAATGCATGCGTATTCCCTATAAGTTATGCTTGACAGATCAGACTGAAATAAATTAGAAGTTTTTTAACCATGAGATTTGATTCAACAATCCCTGTCAATTCAACTTACTTATGTTATTGCAGAACAACATAGCAACGAATAAAAGTAGGTATTTTTTTTATTATTCAACCGTAAAACATTATTTTGCATTTTTCACGTAATCTGAGTGTGTCACAATAATCTTGATAAGCTAAACCAGTCCTTGAATAACAGATAACTTTTATATAATGCCTTTTATTGCCGTATTTGTACTTTCCTATTTAAAATATTCAATGATAAGGTCATATGTACTATTGATATTGACGTTTCCAAATGACAGATCAAGTAGGTACTCTGACAGGGCGCAATTCTGATAATTAAGATATAATTTTTATTATCGCTCCTTTATCTGATTTAGTACGCTATGGAATTTCTTAATATATTGACATAATAATACGTGTGTGGTACCTTATCTAACGTCGTATGTTTTCGTTGTTGACCACAGCTATCACTGGGCACTAAATAAAGAGAAGTAAATATATTGTTTGCATGGAAACTCCTAAGGGGTAGCATCGTCCAGGGTTGCGGAATTTGTTCGAAAGAGTCGCCGCGGCCCTGGAACGCAAAGGGCTTTAGAAGGAACACGTATGGGTTTTAGTCAGTAAGAGTCTGACACGCCCTTCCGCTCCACCCAGAGCGGAAGAAGTCATTTGATGATTTCCAATCCTTAAAAAAAAATGGGGTAGCATCGTGCTAATCTTGATCTCTACTTTTTCAATGATTTAGGACATATTCGAGAAAATGCCTTTCCTTTTTGCTGTTACCTATTCCATATTTTCATCGTATATACTCAATAATTAATTTAGCATTGTATAATTAGGATCATTTGGTACTCTTCAACGTGGTTGAGCCGAATGGTGGTAGCGCAGGCGTCATATTGCTGAGCGAGCGCCGTCAGCTAGGACTGGTCATGTCTCAGCTGCCACGGTATATTTTAATTATTTGTTCTTTGAATTGTTGCCTTTTTTTTACTTCGGACGCTTAATCGTGCAAGTCTTTCTACATCGTTCTCACATATATGTATGTTTGTATAATTTTCACACGAATGATGTAACCATATCATTGTAAAAAACTTTGATTTAAAAGAGTGTCCGTGGAGTTTCTTGCCCGTTCTTCTCCATAGAGATCTACGCTTTGGACCGTGTAATTAGCTTCATCTTTTTGGATAGACCGACCTTGACTATTAATAAGTGCCTGTAATGGTTTAATTGAAATAAATGCTTTGCAATGTTTTTGCAAGCTGAAACCCTTATTATGAAGAAACAAGTTTTCTTATATGTTTGGCAGTAGCTTTCGTACTTTCCAAATTATACCTGTCATAGGTACAGTATCCGGGCGTTAATATGACTCACCGAACTTTAGAAAGAAACTGTAATATAGGTAGTGACAGAGAAAATACTTACAAAGCCAAACATTTTCTAAAACTCTTAGTGCCATACATAGAGACTCTTGCGGTAGTAGATCTTCTATACCATTAAAACCAATTAGTTTGAAACAAGGAAGAGTACAACAAGACATATCCGCTGAGACTGGTTTCTTAAGTAACATGCAGAGTCCAAGTGCTCTCTGTGAAAATGCATCTTACAATTCTGTATGTAGAAGTGTTCATATAAAACTGTTAGTGCCAGTCTAACACACTAGCTTAATAATGTTGAGGAAATTAGGATGCAGTTTCTTGATAAACTGGAAAATTAAATATTTTGAAGGTAAAACTGGATATTATTGTGCCCTACAAAATAACTTCTGGGCAAGTTTGTTAATCATTGCAAATGATAGAAACGTGCTAAAATAAATATACTTATATGTTTTTTTATACAAGCTTTTAAATTCAATATGGCCGCTAACCATATTGAATTTAGTAAAATGTTATAAACTTAATTGTTTTCCACTCTTCAAGCTCTTTCGTTTGATACTCATTAAGGGGGTTGAAAAAAAATTAAATCCGCCATCTTGGAGCGGGGGCTATATTGAAATCATTATAATATTGAGTATTTTACATTGTATTGTCACCAAAACTAAGTATGCAAAATTATAGCTCAATCGGATACCAACAAATGGTCGAAAAATGGTTTGCAAATTTTGACGGATAACTTACAAACATGCTTAGGTACATACGAACAATGCAAATTAAATAAAAGGTTGTAATGAATGCAACGCTTTACTAAGTCGAATTAAGTGTGATTCCACGAATATGCTTTGCAGTCACTACTTTCCGTACAATTGAAGTGAGAAAAATGTTAACCTTTGTCCCTTTTTAAACGACTTCAAAAAAGAAGGAGGTTCTCATTTCGTCTGAATCTTTTTTATTTTTTTATGTAAGTACATATGTTCCCCGATTACTCAAAGACGCCTGGACCGATTTGGAAAATTCTTATTTTTATTGAAATGGTAGACTTGATCATCATTTCAAGATTGGATGGTGAGATCCTGGAGAAATCGAGTGATAGAGGGTATCACCACTAAAAAGTGAACAATAAAAAACTTTTTTACAAAAAAATACAACCTAATTAAAAAATAAATAATGTAGATTGTACACAAGTGAAAATAGGCGTCGAATTCCTATTATTATTTATTATTAATTGCAGTCCGTAATGTAATAATGCATCGTTACTCATTAATTCAGCTTTATGCAGGTGCAACATGCATTGATGTTGCATCAGAGCTCTGCACACTGGATTTAACGTCCTTGAAATGGTATTTTGGATATTGTGTTAATTGTTATTATGTCTAAAACGAACATTCCTATCTTCTTTCTTTCTTCCCTGTCTTTCATTGCTCGTGTGTACCAACTTCATATTGGAAAAGTTTGTTAGTGTATAAAAACCTCTCTTTACTTCACCAATAAACCACGTGCCACCTTCCTAATTGTTTACTATTCTAAAAGTGAAACGTTTCTGCAAAAACAATTTCCTTATTAAGCAATGCTGAATTAATAATACCAGTTAGATTTTTTTAGGGGAATGCCTGTTTACAATTTATCTTCATTACAGCGAGCGTCTTAGGTTTCGTTCTGGGAAACGCTAGCCAAAACTTCTATTCAGGGAATTGTAAACAATACTGTTCATTCAAAGGCATGCATGTGGTTCTTCCGCCACATGTGAATTGTATTAGCTTAACCTTCATATCATGAGCACTCAAAACTAAAGTTCAACTGCTCCAAGATGTGCCAATAACGTGTCCATGAAAAGTTAGATACCTACAATCATTAAGATCTCATATTCCATCTAGTATAGACAAAAACTTAAATCTAAATCAACGGTTGTTGCTTTAGACCGTTGCATTGTATTTTATCTTGCACTAGGCTCGTAAACATGCCATAGCTACAAATCCACGTTGCTATTATTTGTACAGTTGATTACTTCTACAACTGTATTTGGACATTTTTATAACACTATCAATTCTAGCGGTTGATGAAAATTGCAACAAAATTGATCCTTGCAAATTGGGTGTCCAGAATCAGTCAGTTTCAACACAATTTTTGGGATATTTATCGGCACGGCACTCGTATCTCCGAGATATTTAAATACTTCTTTAAAGAAAAAAATTGGCTGCTTGTGTGGTGGAGTACCATGAGGTACTGTTCTAAGACCGTAACTAGTAACATCATATTATGTACAGACACCAGCACATCAAGCCATCCGAAACTGTCCAATTTTCCCAATCAACCTTAAACCTAATGCTATTGCGATAGGTTGATGTCCTATCGTCTGTACTTTGAACTTGGTCTATTGTAACTTCCAAAGCTTTGTTTATATGAAATGTTTCTAGTTCATATGCAACATCATAGCATACCGGTATCCTTATGTCACAGTTACGCTGCTGGCATTAAATTTACGTAAACATTCGACTTTCTCCGCATTTCTCGCGCGGATTCATTCGAATCGGTGGGGCTAGCGTGTGGGGCCAGCTAACACACATTGTGTAGGTATAATGGTTGATACTTTGCACAGCAGTTTGATGACAATATTCTTCCTCTCTGCTATCAGCTGAAGTTATACGAGATGTTTGATAGCTGGGCTAACTGTCGAGAATGAAAGAAAGGCGTTCTTTAATATCAAAACAAACTTGCTCCTTTTTTCAATGAAATATTTCTGCTTAAAGTTGGTACTTAACATACAAAAACTTCTAATTAATGTTAAATAAATATTACCTATCAATTTATCTGTGAACAATATTTCATACCTATCTGTTTGTTAACTTTTAAATGTTTTACATAATAAATAGCGAAGGAAATAATAGTATGGAATTACTATTTTTATTTTCCCTTCATTATTATAAATCAATAAAATGATTTGATGTTTATCTTTGAGCAACATGTTGTACACTGCAATGCATAATGAGATATTTAAATATTTACTTAGCTATGTAAAGCCTTGGGAACAATTGCGGACTTATTATCAAGACTTATTTATTTAACATAATTACTGAATGGATAAATAGAGAGATGATAGCACAGCTGTTACGCATTTGTTATTGACAGCAAAAGTGTTTCGCTTGGACTTTTTCATGATATATTTTCTCCGCTGTCTGAAACGCACATTCCGCACATTAAAATCTCGCCACTGACAAATTCGCTGTAATTTTTTTTTCCGGGTGTAAAATTGGTCCTTCTGATATTGTCCTGCTGTCAACTTCACACTGTGACGAATTTGTGAAAATTTATGAAATAACTCGTTTATGATTGGGAATGGTAGACAAGGGGAAAAATACATTGATTCAGTTTGTTTCTTAAACAGAACGACTTTGATCAGCCATGACCATATCAATGAAATTGATTGGGTACATTTACTACAATTTATGTTATGGGTTTATGATCAACAACATGGTGAAATAGTCCTTCTTGATGCAGGTGCAGCCTATTGTGAACAATTTGCCACATTATTATACCTAGATACCTACTGCAAATATGTCAATGTAAAACGCAAAAAAAGTATAACTAAAGCAAAGATACTATATTTCTCTGAATACATAAATTCAGTCTTTAACTACTTGGATTTCAAAAAAAGAACTACATGTTTGCAAGGCTATTTATTATTGAAGTGACAGTTCGCTCTTAAAACACCTTTATATTATGCCACTCAATTTTAAAAATAATAGTCAAATAAAAGAAAAGAAACAAAAAATAGAATCACAATGCAACAGTTGTTTTATACCGTTTACATTCATTTTCGAATTCAATAGCTACAATTTAATACCTTGTCCAAGGCTGTACTAAACTGCCCTTCACCATTGAAATTATTTATTCCATTTGCATTTTAGAGCCAAAGTAAGACTTTATTAGATTTCTAGTCAGTAATTATGATGGTATTTAGTCAAATGAGCTTTATGTACATAAGTAACAGATTTGACGGATATAGCCAATTATGGCTGAAACTTTACAAATAGCGTAATTAAATATAGCATAAGCATACCTAATAGTTAGACTATGATGTTCCTACAACCCACTACGCTGTGAGAGGAAACCCACTACGCTGGTCCTGTAGTGTGAGGATTGGTAGATGTCACATGTCTTCGATTTTTTTGGTTCTAGGACGATGTTACACTGTTTCAGGGTACTTGAGAGTGCTCAAGTACCCTTCTATCTATTGGGTATGGTTTCCCTTTCCGCACTTAGTCCTGATGGTGGACCATTGTGCGTGAGCCATGGCGGCCGTCATTCCAACCAGCCAACCTCCCTCCACAAGCAGATCAGTCCGCCTAGTATCGCGTACCCCTGAATGACGAGTAATATACAGTTAAAATAAATTAGAGATAAAAAAAACACATATCTGATAAAATATGACGAGTAAATTGATTATTACCTTTTTAGGGTTTCGTAGCCAAAGGGTAAAAGCGGGATCCTATTACTAAGACTCCACTGACCGTTTGTCTGTCTGTCATCAGGCAACCGATTAGAAATGACAAAAATTTTGTAAATGACTCATTCACCTGAGTATTCGGTACTTTCATTGATCTGTTACTTTATTAGTCACAGGGGCAATTCTTGTAGTTTTAAAGACCGTACACATTCGCAGCGCAGTAGTAAACTGTCAAAATCAGCTCTTATGTTCCTCCTTTTTACAAGTTTGTTAGGGTAACCAACGGAACCCTATTACTAAGCCACTGCTGTCCGTCTGTCTGTCAATTTTCAGAGTGTGTATTTCTATTGCCGCTATAACAACAAATAATAGAAATTAAATTTAAAACTAATGGGGCTCCCATACTATAAATGGTTTTTTTTTTCGGTTTATGGTACGAGAGCCTCGCCTTTGTGTGAGAGTCCGACTTGCACTAGGCCGGTTTTTTTAACATTGATTGTTGCTGAGATTATAATGCGACATCAATTTGAACGCTTTTTAGGTACCAGAACTGACCTTTTGATCAGCATATTACTCATCAGTCATAACATAGCATAGCATAACCAGCTAAGAATGTTCCCAGTGGTGGAACACAAGCCTCCTCTCTACGTGAGGAAGTGGTCCACCACGCAGGCCCCGTGTGGAATTGTGGATCGATGAATGTCACATGACTTCGAATTTTTGATAGTCAGATGTTTCTTGAGATACAACCATCACCCCGCATTTCGGGCCCTATAAGATTTTTTTTCCATGTTGTTTCTTTTCAATGAAAACATTCTGGGTAAGCAATTGCGTGTGGTCCATATTTAAGGAACGCACTGTAATGTCTTTTAGTTACGGAGAATGTGCAGGGATGCACATGCACTGACTTCGAAATAGGTGCTTACACTCAAAAATTACCGTTGTTAGAGGTAAATCAAATTAATAAGCGCAACTCCGCCTTAGGTGATTTCTAATGAATGACTTATAAACTAACAAAAAATCTAAATGTTTAATTTCAAGGAATTCAGTACCAGCGGACGTTGACCCCGTAGTCAGCTGTTAGTCAAGATATATTTTTTTAACCGACTTCAAAAAAAAGGAAAGGGTTCTCAATTCGACTGAATGTTTTGTTTGATTCTTTGTGTTTGTTCAGCGATATCTCCGCCAAATTTTCAACCGATTTTAATTCTGATTCTTGTTAATTTGTAGTATTTTATATTTCGAAGTCAGTTGGAGTTTTTTGTGTAAAAAGTTTTTTATTCGACATTCATTAGTTTCATTACTCATTAGAAATCTAAATACAAATAACGTCTATGGAGGTAACTAATGTTTAAAAAAACACGCTATTTAAATATATGTGTGTGTGTGTGTGTGTGTGTGTGTGTGTGTGTGTGTTACTTGATATAATCTATATAATTGGCAGTCGATAATGTGTGCACTGTGCATGTATGGCTTGCACGAAGGTTTAATCTCGCACGGGTCATTGATTTTACTAATCACACCAGTGTACCCATGATAATAGATTGTATCCTTCTTCTATGAAACCTTTGTACTTGAGTACCTGTAAAGTATTTTAGAATTGGTCGAAATATTCAAATAATTGAAGGGAATTTGCCTTTGAGAAAATTGTAGGACTTGCATTTGCGTTTTCCTATTACCTACTTACTGTCTCTCAAAATTCAGATTGTCCTAATTTCAGAGGCAGGCCATAGCCCATACCAGATCTTAGACTTATTCATTATTCAGCATCATACATACTCAAGGACGTACTTCACTTGGTGTATTTGCCCAAATGTTTGCGTTACTTGGACAATAGAAAATATACCCTAAAGTGATTGAAATAAAGTTATTTTTATAACAAAGAAGTAAGGTGCATATTTGTGCAAATAGGCCAAGCGAAGTGCCAGCATCAAATGTACCACCAATATGTAAGAACTGATTAACCTTTTTGTTTTGTGCAGTATTTCAGGCATTTAAAATCACCACAGCACTTATCTGCGTCAAAACGAATGTGGTAAAAAAAAACAACGGGTTGCACTCCGGGAGTGCCGGCAGAAGTGAAAACTTGAACATTAACGTTGTGCATTTTTGATATTTTGGAATGGTTAGGGAATAATTTCGCACGAATTGCTTTAATTATCAGTATAAAAGTACTATCATTTATGTGGTAAAATACAATATTCATTTATTGCGTTATCGTCCACAAACATGACAATTTACATTAAATTTTAACACTTCAGAAATTTCCCTCCGCCTTACGAATTTTCGATCAGGTCACGTGTCCTGACGCGAGTTTAACATTTTTTCCCATCCCAAAAAGTGCACAACGCCGCTAAAGAAGTTTTCACTTCAAAAATTGACACCATAATAACATTTTTCTAACAAAATCTGCATATTTTAAGGAAGAGGAAGTAAATCAATCATTGAAACATTTTCTGTATTTAAAATTAAGCGTTCGAACGTGTACATAAAGCACATGCCTGACCTTTGTCGAGGTCGAGGCGCCGAGTAATTTGAATGTATTCATAGTTTCCAATCAAACCACTCTCGATGACCATCAGGCAGTCCGATATTATAAGCCTACCTGGTTTCCTGGATTTTTGATTGCAATTAACGAATGTTTGACTGCCATTTTTATCCATATTAAGCGTTGAATATATCGTGGTTAAACGATATTTTCTGAACAAAAGTTCGATTTGTTTAGAAGATGAAATACTTCTTCCAACAGGCAAATTGAACAAAAAACATTTTGAATAGGATCTCTGTTGATTTATACACGTTTTGGGCATCTGAATGACACATAATTAATAATAATTTAATGCAAATTTATATTTTTACATACATGCAAAGTATTTCCCACTTTCTATTTCCATTGTCCATAAAAAAAAACATTTCTTTGTTTCAGTGCGCACAAGTGGCTACAAATGTAGTGGAACAGAAGCACCAGGTGTCCAGAGCGAAGAGAAGTCGTGCCCTTGGAAGCCGGGCTTTCAGAGGCAGCACAGTATGGTTTACAGGTCTTAGCGGGGCTGGCAAGACCAGTATAGCGTTTGCACTTGAAGCTTACCTGGTCTCCAAAGGTTCGTATAATTTTTAGGACATGGTATTAGCAGTTAGGATGATAGTAGAGCCGAAAGGACTAGTGAAAGAAGAGAAAGGACCAGAATGTTCAGCCTTCAGATTAAAAAAAAAAAAGTTTTTTTTACTCACACACGGTCATCCGATCCCAAACTAGGCAGAGCCTGTGCTATGGCAACCAGACAACTGATAAACATACTTTTATAATATTTCTAAATACACACATATTATAGACAAATTACACCCAGACACAACAAATGATCATGCTCATCACACAAAGATTTGTCCTGGGTGGGAATCGAACCTACGACCATCGGTTTAGCAGTCAGGGTCACTAACCACTCGACCAACAGGCCAGTCAGTCACAGATTCTTTCGGTGCTCGCACGCAGATGGCTAAAATAGAAGTAAACATATCTGGTAGAGGGGGCTAGGCACAAGAACAGATGGATTCTGTGAGGAATGATTTAAAAGACAAGGAAGAGAATGATGATGAGCGTGACCGTTGACAGGGGGGTGAATCGTAAAGAAAACGTGGTGTGACAACCTCAAGTAACACGAGACAAGGTCAGGAAGATGAGACGCTTTTGGAACTCGCACATTGTTGTTCATAGAGTTTATGCGGGTGCTATGATCGAAATTACTTGGGAATGTTAGTACTGCACTGTCACCATAAGTATGAAGTAACGATGGGTCTCAATAGATGGGTCAGCTTTAAAATTAAACAAAGGTACTAAGCTCCCAGAGACAGAAGGAGCTCTTGAAGGCCAGCAATAGTTCAAGGAAGTAGTAGACTTGCGCAAAAGACTCGAAAAGTTACAGGGGAGCTTATGTATATGCAGTGCAGCAGGCGTGTGTGGTCTTTCAAGAATTGAACTCCTGGTAGCTTCCCACCTTTACCTTAATTATGTACTTATTTATGAGCCTAATAATTACTTACGAATAACTATTTTGAATATTATTCTGTAAAACGATTAAACGGAAAAGCGGTGTTAAAACTCTTTCTTATCTTGACTAGTTTCTAAGCAAACACTTTAACAAATATGAACCTATCTAGGACGCATAAATAGACTTAAAGACATTTGAGTGGCTCTTTCCAGTATCTATCGTTCAGTTACCCCAACTAGAACTGGAAAACCTACTTGAAACGTTTTTCCTCATTTAAAAAAAAAAATATATCACCGTTTATTTTACGTAACGATGATGATGTAAAATTGGATTGCATAAAACGGGATTATCTTTTTTTTTTTGAATGACACAACATGTGGCAAGCGAAGGAATTCTTCATGTATGAATTAGTACCCCACGGCAATACAATAGATATAGCAGACAGAATTAGAAATCATTTATTTGCAAATAATGTAGGTAATAAAACAGCTTTTATGATGTAAAAGGAAAAACGAATTGGATCCAGAACATTCTACCGTATGGCATGCAACATTAAGCAATATAATAATCATAAGTAGGTATTGCAAATCTATATTAATCAATAATTGTCAGGTAATCTGTTTTTAATTTCATATTCTTTTAAGTCAAATTCACCGGAAAAACAAGTCATGCATCTACATGCATGACTTGTTTTTCCGGTGAATTTGACTAAAATAAGAATCGAACAAATTTAATAAAATAAAATATTATTGAGCAATGTCATAGGCTGGTGTCATTTAAAAATTCTCTGACAGCGTAATATCATTTATCAACTAATAGTTTCGTTAATTTATTTTTGATAAAACGAGTTGTAAGTATCATGTTATTTGTCATTAGGTATTTTATTGTAAATAACTGGTCCCAAATGCATAATATTCTTCTAAGACGGGTTTCTAGGTCGTCATCATTTATTTTTGTTAGTAATTTGGGTTATTTTAATGTTTCACACACTGCAGCCAAAACCCTTAAAAGTCATGTAAAAAGACTGCATAGTTAACTCTTATCACGATCTTACCTCTAATTTTATAATTTGCTTATCCTAATATTATTTGTTTATCCCCTTCTTTTCTTGTTCTCACACTATTGTCACAGAATATATAATAGTACTACGCTATTGTTTACATTCCTTTTTCATTTCTCCTTTCGCAGGTCAGCTGGAAGAAATTTCGTTAGAAATAAACAGTTCCTTAGTACTCATAATTATAATGTTATTTATTACTATATTTCTGTGTGTACATGAATAATAAAAAAAAAATGTAAGAGGCGATAACATCACTCGAAAACATAATGCTGAAAACCAACTAAATCACACATACAATTTTCTACATTTTTTGTGCTTACCTACTTAAAAAATATTTACGATAATCATTTACGCTCCAAAGTGAAACAATATGAATGAACTGACGAAATACTATTATTAAACACACGAACCTATTTAGGTAAGTAATTAACGATGTGTAGACTTGTGACCCAAATAAGGTAATTTAAAACTGTAATTGGATATTGTGACGCTAGGTATTTTTCATGCATAGGTATAATCAGTTTGTAAGTCTTAATTACTTTATTATACTTAACAAAAAGCCTAATATAATTAGTTACTATAAATAGTGTGAAAAATAAATTTTAATTACATTCCGGTCCAATCAATTTTGTATGTTTTGATCACCTTGATTCCGATTCGATTCAATTTTAATATTTACAGTATGAATCGAATCATGTCATAGTGTGATTGATACTGTTGTTAGAAAAATATATGTAGGTATTAGCGGTCTCGACAGACGTTGTCCTGTCCGAACGTTTGCTTTGTGTCTGTTGAAAAATTATAGAAATCGATTGCAACGCCACCTACCGGGTCCCTTTGAACACACACAAAAAAATTCATCAACATCGGTCAAGCCGTTTAGGAGTTCAGTGACATACACATGTACACAGGAAATATATATATTAAGATTTTATCCTGGAAACTTGTTAAAAATACCGAAATATAATATTATATCATTGGATCAATAACCAATGAAGATGACCAGACAGATCTTGGCCATTAAGGGAGGCAAACGAGACAGAGGACGCACTATATGTATACTATAGATAACAAATCCTTCATCATAAACCAAGTTTCCATTCGTAATCTCCATTTTAGGACGTGACTATAACATTGTAATGCTATATCATTCTATGCAAGTATGGTAATACTGTTACAGTCTCGTTTTACCAGTTTATTTTATAAAGCCAGATATTGAAGAAGGTTCAGTCTTTTCAACATAGGTAGACTAACACACCTGAACAGCTGATTTAGGGTAGGTAGAAGAAGCGATAGCTCGCCGTCCGATGAGAACCTAGCCCGTGTCGATGGCGCCTTGTGCTCTACGTGCGCCCAGATAGGTCAGCATAGTTCAAGGGGCCCGCTGAAGCCAGTGCCTGCCAGGGTTGCGTCTTTGTTCGAAAGATTTACCGCGGCCCTGGAACGCAAAGGGCATTTGAAGGAACACGGGTGGGTTTTAGTCAGTAAGAGTCTGATACTCCCTCCCGTTCTGGGAGTCATTTCATGATTTCCCATCAACAATTAGCCGGAAGGATGAAGTGAAACGTGTTAAAGCGACCATTTTTCCAGTATGGGAGTGAGAGCTATTCAGACGACCTGCTTTCTCCCTTATTCACAATAGAATCATAAAAATATCGATACGGTACGACCCCTTCACAAATGTGTCTCCATAACCTAGGAACTGCATGACCCTTGTTACTTCTTCAACTTTTTGAATTCTGACTGACAGATATTTAAATCCACTCGTCATCAAAATCAAAATCAATCAAATCACTTTTTGAACGTCAAAGTTCTTCATAAAGACAGTCCCCCAAAACGCCCGCCCGTCACCATCGTCATCATCATCTGCCTAGCCTTTTCCCAACTATATTGGGGTCGGCTTCCAGTCAAACCGGATTCAGCTGAATACCAGTATTTTACGTGGAGCGGCTGCCTACCACACCTCCACAACTGGATAACATGGTACTTCTTGGCAAGTCTGGATTCAGTTTTTTCTGGCTTTCTGACAACCCGTAACGACTGCCAAAGATTTACAAATGACAGCCGGAACCAACGGCTTAAATCCACTCATTCAGCATACGTTTCCGTTTTCCTTATAGTAATTACACACCGAACCTTTTGTAATCTGTGTGGTTTGTGGTAAAATAGCCTGGAAACATACATAAAAGTGCGCACGCGTTGGTCAGTCACTGACTCACACCGTTCTGTCCTTGCGGGTAATAAGTGTTACAATTCCCGCGCATAGGAATCTGGTTACTAGGTCGTGAATTTATTAATATGAATTAGATGCAATTATAATTTTATTATACCTACCTATATTCTCATCTAAACTAATATAACTTCATATTGAAAATGGGGCCATTCAGTTATTACGTATGACGATTTAAGGGGGAAGGGGTTCGACTATGTCTTAATTATTCTTACAAAGGGGTGGGAGTAAAATCACAAAATTTTATGAAGGTAAAGATGAACGATTAAAACCAAAGTTTATTATTACCAAAAAAATAAAAATTACTAGTACCTTTGTGTAAAAATATTTTTTTTTAAAAACTAGCAAAAATAGTGTTTCGTAACAAATGAATGGCGCCTAATGATAATTTCTGGATTGGAAGTACCTAGGTACTTAAAAAAAAATTACTGAGGCATGGCATAGCTACGAGCTACGGTATCGCCGAGTGTCATAGACTACAGCGACAGGGAAATACTAAAAGTTTATGAAGAGAGCCTTTAAATTACCAAATATTTTTATCTGGGAAGTATTAGCCTAGTGTTGTACCTAGATTTTGTTGAGTGTTTGAGTTAATTGCATGCATTAACACGTGAATAATTATATAATGAGGCATGGCATAGCTACGAGCTACGGTATCGCCGAGTGTCATAGACTACAGCGACAGGGAAATACTAAAAGTTTATGAAGAGAGCCTTTAAATTACCAAATATTTTTATCTGGGAAGTATTAGCCTAGTGTTGTACCTAGATTTTGTTGAGTGTTTGAGTTAATTGCATGCATTAACACGTGAATAATTATATAATCATCAACATAAAGTTTATAGTTATAACGCAGTTACATTTCCAGATAACAATAACTTCTGGGTTAAGGACGGTTAAGTCTGGAAATACAGACTGACAGATTTCTCAGAATCTTTGTGTTTATATATTTAACTGTCAATGTAAATAACGTTAATAAATGGAAACTTTAGTATTGTTATATCATTGATAAAGTGTAATAGTACTTAAGAAGAAGATAGGTATAAATCTAGACCGAGTTTAAATCTCTTTGATAAGAACTCTTACCTAACAGTAACCTTAGAAGAACGTCTTTTTACCTCAATTTCAAATACAAACAAAACGAAGGTGACCATTTTATTTATTTTGTATTCACCCCGAAGAGAAGGCTTTAGTCTTTTGACCGTACTGCTTAGTCTTACGTCCTTAATTTCTTTTGTTTTGCATTAGAATGCGGATGTAACAGATTCTAATGGTTTTTGGAGTATCTGGTAACAAATATATCGGATTCGGCCTTCTCGGCAAGTTTCGAGTAAGGTAGTCAATGCTACAATAAAATTCTCAGCTCCACTTAACCGAGATCGCGCCTGTTTAAATTATTCCACATATTTTCCAGGTGCGTCGACACTTGAGACACAAAACTATATCAATTTACATCACAATATCCACTAGGAATCAATTTACGAATAATTAAAACAGCCGCTAAGTTTCACTCGCCAAAATCCCGCCAAAAACTCTCGAAGGTGACCATTCTCCTTGGCATAGACTTCTCAACTTTTTTTTGTTGTTTTAGGTATCCCAGCATACGGCCTGGACGGTGACAACATAAGGACGGGTCTGAACAAGAACCTGGGATTCAGTAAGGAGGATCGTGAGGAGAACATCAGAAGAGTGGCAGAGGTCGCCAAACTCTTTGCTGACAGCGGTGTCGTATGCCTGTGCAGTTTCGTCTCGCCGTTCGCTGAGGTAAACGTTTAATGGCCACGTTTTTCTGTTGCGACTGATCCACATGGCCTTTGGCTTTGGTCGATCGATGAAGAACACCTTCACTTGTAGATCAGTTAGTGCATTTTTGTTCTTTTTGACGGTCGTGATCCTTCCGTAATTAAATAGTATCTCTCTTTAATGTTGACCTCAATAGTAATTTCCATTAATGCATTTGCAGAGTTATAGGAATAGTAAGTTGTCATCTATTTTTTTCTTAAGTCCTGTCGTAACTAACTGAATTGATAATTACTTAGACATTACAATTTCAACCCAAATAGCAAATTATCTAAAACCTTGAAGAAGCTGCATATACCTACCAGCTGACAAGTTATTCGTTTTGTTGTCTATCTTTAAATGCCGGCAATTTATCTTCAGTTCAATGACATTCGGGACGGGCTGTATTCTGTATTTATAAACAAAAGTGTTTATATTTTGTTTTCTAATTGGGTGTGATCTTTTTCAAACACAAAGACTTGCAACAGTATTTGTAGATATTTGACTGTCGTAGACATGGAATTTATCAGAAGTCAGAAAACACCAGTCTTGCCAAGAAGTATCATGTTGCTGAGTTGTGCCGGTCAGATATGGTACAGCTAAATACCAGTATTGTGTATGGAGCGGCTATGCGCAATACTGGTATTTAGCTGTACCAGTTGTATTTGAAGCCGACCCTATTCTAATATAGTTGGGAAAAGACTAGGCAGATGATGATGACATAGACTAATGTTCGATTTAAACCACGCAGGCTCATCTTGCCAGGCAAACATGCGATCATCATTAGTGCTCACCTTAAAGTGACCTATACCCACCCACTCCTTCACCCATAACTTTCACACCTTTTTAACCGACTTCAAAAAAAGGAGATTATCAATTCGAGCCATATATGGTTTTTGTATGTGTTGGTCTATACCTGCTTCTCAACACGTATGCCAAATTTCATAAGGGTATATATGTTAGCTCAAAAACTATAAGTAGGTAAGTCAAATTGCAAAAAAACCTTTTTTTTTCGAATTATTTGAAAAGATAAAACTCTTTTTTCCCCCTTCTAAGTTATTTATTAATTAAATAAATATACAGTATAGTAAGAAATATAGAGTTTTGAAGTCGGTTTATTTTTTTTAAATACTTCTCATTTGTAGAAATTCTCTTGGTTTGGGGACAAGTTCTACCGACTAGCTTTTTTCTCTGGTTGGTAGAAAAAAACAAAAGACAATAAAATCACACTAGCCATGAGTTTTGACTTTCTCTTACTAACCTTTCAAAAACCAGAAGAAAGAGACATATTATCGGGAAACACAGATTTTCCCAAGGAGTCCCAGTTGTAATGGACTTGCTAGTCTGGTTTTCTACTTACGTGTAGACTACAGGACCGGTAGCACGAATTCAGCCTAAACTCAATCATTTATTTTGTTAAACATAGGTGTGGTCACAGATAGTATATTGTCTTAAATAAGTGCACTATGTTTTGCCAATACATGGCGCACAAAATTAATATAAACAAGCAATTACAATTAAGGTGGCGTGTCAATCAAATATATTCAATTTTAAATATGTCAGGTAAACAAGTCACTACAATTTTAGATAAATAAACACATTCACACTTAATCAATAAATAAAATGACAAGGCCTTAATTAGCAAGTCGGAAATGTCATACCTCTGTAGTAAACTCAATGATGGAGTAGTAACATCTAAAAGAAATTTAAACAGAGAGCTCTTAAAGGATCCCAGACACTCTTTATTTCTAATAGCTGCTGGTATACTATTATATATTTTTAGGACCATACCTAGCACACTATTGCCGAAAACTGCGGTTTTATGAGAGGTAACATGAATAGTATTTTGATAACGGTGAGAGCGCAGTTTTTATATAAATGCAAGTTACAGTGAACAAACACTCTCATTTTATATATGTACATAGACGGTAGAGTGAGCAAACTAAGTTTCTTAAACTTTTCACCGCCACGGTCGGCTATAGCCGACATATGAAAAAGTGCTCAACACGCCACCATCGGCGTTTAAAAGGCCTTTTGAACGCCAGAGCATGTTGATGCGTTTGCATAGGTGTGCCCCCGACGCCGAACCAAAAATTCGCCGTTTTGTTTTGTCGGCTCTAGCCGACGGTTCCGGTGTTGGGCACTTTTTCATTTGTCGGCCGTATAGCCGACCGTGGTGGTCAAAAGGTTAAACAATGGTTTACAACTATCAATCGATTGTAATTTGGTAAACGATCGCAAGCATTTCTTCTGAACTTTAAAAGCAATGTCCTTTGTAAGTGAAATTTGCCCAAGAAAATGATTACGTACCGTAAACCAACCAGCCATTTCGAGCAAAAGATAGTAATGCTGTTTATAATTTTGTATTGATAGGAAATGAAACACAATAGCTTTATTAAATAAACAGCTCCATTCAATTTGTCTCACAGTTTGCTATAAAAAATGAACAATACGCATTTTAATTAAAACTTCATTATTATTTAACGATTTACATTTTGATAAAATAAATGCTGATTATATTACACTATCTAATGTGTTATAATGACCATTACCTATTTTCAAACTTGTGATGATAAATGTGGGAAGAATTTAGATATTAAATGACGTAAATGTATTGTTAAAATTAATTTTAATGAAGTAAATAATCTTTAATTTTCAATTACTTAACTTCTAAAACGTAATTTGTACGTATTTGTTACACTCGTACCTACCTTGTCTTTACGTCAAACCCATTATGATAAGGAAAACAGCTGTTTTTGTCTTGAAACCCTAGGTACCTGCGAATATTATTTAAGCCATGTTTTTCTTTCGGTTTAAAAATAAAAAAATAAAATGTTAACATCCAATTTGAACTTGGAACATTAGCCGAACATAGCGGAAAAAAAAGAAGCATAAGATATTTTATTATTTACTTATTCTTTTAAATTGTAATGAGATCAAATGTTAGTGTAACGTGTCACTTCAACCACTAACCCGTTCCAGTTTTGATATAGAGTACAATGACATTGGTAGTAGATTATTATTAGACGTACTTACATTCTTTTGAACTGACTTCCAAAAAAGGAGGAGGTTCTCAATTCGTTAGTTTTTTTTATGGATGTAAATCGATTACTCCGAGGTTTCTCATCCTATTTATGTAATTCTTTTTTTCGTTCGATGCAGTATACTTGCCATTTGCTCATAAAATAAAAACTGCTGGGCCAAACTGAATATTTTTTTACGGGACCCGTAAAAAAATATTCAGTTTGGCCCAGCAGTTTTTATTTTATGAGCATTTTTATTTATCATCTTGACAGAGACAGGAGTTGATTGCAGAGACTTCCTCTTCAAGTCGTGGTCCAGACCAAGACTGATATATTTTGCATTCGAAATATATTTACGACAAAAGTAAACGAAAATGTGTTTTTGGAAAAATAGATTGAAATCCTATTTCCTACATATTCCCTCAATACTTGTTACGATTCTGGACTAATGTTGATATTTGATTGGAAAAAAGCATTTCAATACTTGTTACGATTCTGGATAAGTACTGGGAGAATCTGCAAATATACTTGTATGACTAAGTAGAAATTACTAGCGTGAGTAGGTCAAAGTTTAGAAAAAAGATTACAAGTTAATGGCATAGCATTATTTGGCACTTTCATTAGTGGACTTATCAGTAACTAATACGGTTATTTTTTATACCTACCTACTTAAAAGAAATGATGCTAATAATGAGCATTCATCTTAAATAATTAACGAGATCCATCTTTTATGAACTGTAAGGCATTGGAAGATTTTGGTTCAGAACATTTAATAATAACAAATTTTGTTTCTACTTTTGTTTGTGTTCAATAAATCAGTGTTAACTTCATTGTATGCAGGTAAAAAATATACGCTCGACTCGTGTTTTTTTACAATGTAATCGACCTTTTTACACTCTACTCGTATTTGCAAAAAGACTATCGCATTCGTCACTGTATGTCCGATTGTCCGTCCTTCTATGACCCCATCTGCCGTTTGCTCTAACATCCATCATCTTACGAATTCCTCTTAAAGAATATCATTCTCTTCACTCCTAATATTTCTCATCAGGATCGTGAAGTAGCTCGTCGCATCCACACGGATTCTGACCTGCCTTTCTTCGAGGTCTTCATCGACACTCCACTTGAAGTGTGCGAACAGAGAGACACCAAGGGACTCTACAAGAAAGCCAGAGAAGGATCCATTAAGGTTTGTAAGCATTTCATCCTTGTAATTAGCTTATAATGTAGCCAGTTGCTGCTAAAACTCCTCTGTGAGAAGGAGTTCCAAGGCAATGGCACACTGGACATACCCGCAACCCTAATTAGGTACGATAGGGTAAAACTAGGTAATACGCCCTACTTTTTTAAAAATTGTTATAAAAAAAAAATCTTACAAGATTTACTCAAACTTTTTATTTTGGAACAATATTTAGTCTTTTGACAATAATGGCACAAGTGGTAATCTTAATAGGAACTAAGGATACAATAATATTAATATTTTTTTTTAATCTAAGGTGGGGCGTTTTGTAACGTGGTCGTTGGCCAATACGACTCACTCTTATTATAAAATGCCCCAGTGTATTAATCATCTATTTTTTTATATTTTTAACTATATTAACAATTGTTTTGGCAAAAACTATCTCTTAAATCTAAATGAAAATAATATGAGGCACTTTGTCAGTCTCTTTTTCAAATCAGACTTTTTAAATAAACATTTGAATAAAACTTAGTTTGTACCTATATCAACTAAATAGATTATTATAAAGAAAAACAAAATAATAGGTAAACTACCATCAGTAATCAACACGATAAAATAACATAACATTCGGCTTCCGTTTGAGATT